>VYZP01005480.1:2861-42044 GCA_013400635.1 Hypocryptadius cinnamomeus
AACTCAGTATGTCTTTTTTTCCTGACATTGTCTTATGGTTCAGATCTTCAAAGTCCAGCATCATTGTTACTTTCAAGGTGGCCTTTCCAGCAGCAAGGGAAATGTCATGAAATGGCATCAACAAAGCTCAAAGAAGTGCAGAAGCACTTTAAGGAAGGCAAATACTTTGTATATGTCATTCATTTTTTTCTTCAAACATAAATTAAGTTTTCATTTCAGATTGTTGGTACTTTATGCATTAATTCTCACATTAGTATGTAGAAGTGGAAGCTAACTTAGTCCATTACAGTGATTCGTATTCTGTCCAAGGAACAAACATTTGCTGATGGGACTGAGGAATTAAGCATATTAATGCAGTTGAAATCTTCCAGCTCCCAAAACAGGCAGGAAAAAAAAAATTGTTACAAGGAATAAAACTAGAAACGCTAATATTGCTATCTGTGCAAGTACAGTAAAAAGGCAGGTGGGCTGCATCTGTATTGTCTGGCACTGTGTGGTGTCTGGTTTTTGACAGCTGGGGTGTGCAAGCAGATCGGAGCAGGAGATGCTGCCTGTCTAGGATGTGCTGCCTCCCCTCACCTGGTTCCTGGTGGCAGGAAGGGGGAAACCTTCAGTCACGCTGTACAGTGAACACAAAATACAAGTGAGATTTTTTATGCCTTTGGTCATTAGAAGATCTTCACACCTTTGAGAGGATTAACAGAAAGTGATGATAACATTTGTGGCAAGTGTCAGGAGTATGTTCACCCGGCAAGTGAGAAGTGGGTAGAGAAAATATGTAACAGCTGGTCTGAGAACATATATTTTCATGTACTACACTTTGCTGTGGCTGCACAGCCCTCTTCCCATCAGATCAGAACTCTGTCCACTCCAAGTGGTTTAATTACGTTTCCTCTCCAAATAACTGTAATTAGGTATGGTTTCCTAGAGCCTCAGAGGAACACAATTGAGCATTTTTTCTGTGTGTTGTTGCTTATTTTGTCTCTGAGTTTACTGCACTGAGTAGCTGTTCCTAGTGAAAAAGCTCTTACAATGCATGAGGGAGACAGATGTATTTCATCTGTGATTTCAGTGATTTCCATATATGAGAGGATTCTTGGAGATGTCTGTGCATGAAATGAATGCAGCTGCTCAGGTTGTTTCCTAGAAGAACAGGCTTACAGAAATTAAATATGCCACTAAGATGCTCTCATTTTCTGCCTATTCTCACTGATGCAAACCTCCATCTGTCTGCCCAGCCCCAAACCCAACAAGAAGTAATATGTTAGATAAAGATGCATAGGAACTTAGGTTACACATTTTNCTTCACCTTCCACCAAATACTTGTTCTTTCCCCTTTCTGGCACATCACTATGAACTGCAGGCTCTCTCTGTAAGGACACCCCAAACCATTGCTCCCTTCCACACCAGTCTGTAGCTTAGTTCCCTGCTCTGTCAGTGAGGGTAAAGAACAGAATCCAAGCAGGGAAAGAAGGTAAGCCACCTTGGGCAGCACTCTGGTTCCTGCTTCTACTACATGGGCTATCCCAGAATAAAGCTTAAGATTTCACTCTTTTTCCATACCCAAGATTTTCCATAGCTTTTATGGTGAGGTGTGGCAATTCTAAGACTGGTTAATATGAATCACTTGAAGAAAACCCTTCGTTCACCACATTAATGATATATTTTTCAGTGGTATTTCTTCAGAGGTGTAGAAAAGTGTAGAAGTGGACCAGTGCAGAAAGTACCAGCATCCAGGTGACTTGAACCATGGCCAGGTGGTTCCTGTTGGCAGATCTAATACAGTTTTCTCAAGTGACCTGAGAATCTGACCTGTCATTTTTGTGAAGTACTTCATGCCATATACCTTTTCTACTTAGAATCCTCAAAGAGTGTCTGAACCACCCCAAAGACAACAGGAACTCAGACAATGAGTTTCATCTGTGTACTCCTGTCTCCTGTGGTACATTCTTGGGTCAGACTGTGCCTTTAGCCAAGCAGGTACATTGTATATCACTAAGTATATGATGAAAAGGGTGATTCTCTTTATGCAGTTGCTCCCCATCAGTTGCTCATAGCATGTGGACATAACTGAATTTGCTACTGTGATGAAGGATGGTGCAGTGGAATAAGGACATAGGAAGGATCCCTTTATTCCTCTGTCTGTCCCTCCCTTCTTGTATGCTCTGCCAGATTTACTTGGGTGCGAGGCCATTCTGTCAGAGAGCCACAGAAATGCCAGCAGCTCCATATGGGATTGAGTGCCATTGCTGTATGCTGTCAGTATAACAACCAGAGCCATTATATGGGTGTGCAGTGCAGCAAGTGCTGTCACTGAGACAATGTGTTCAGTGGTGTTCAGCTGGGAATGTGTACAGGTTTTGTATCTTTCAGAGTTTTATGCCTTTTTTGCACGCATTTGGCTGCTGGAGAGAAGATGGCAGCTTTGGTGAGTCTCAGAGAGGAAGTTCCTTTTGTTCTTTTGCAGAGGTGGCTCCAGTGGTACTAAAGCAATATGTTTGGGTTCCTGCACTGGATTTTGCCCGTGTCCCTTCTCATGCAGCTGGGGATTTGTTGTGATTGAACCTGAAAACTTTTTTCTAGCTCAAAGACTCAAATACTTCTAACTGAAAAATCTGTCACTTTCATCTGAGAAAGAACTAAAGCAATCACACAAGTTCACTTTTCTCTGCTAGATTCTGAATACAAGTCAGTTGATGCAGATGGGTTTCTCACAACGACGGACAGAGTCCTCTGGAGGGCAGGCTTTGCCTGTATTGGGTAGAAGCATTTCCAGCTAGAGACCAAATTCAGTCAGCCTAAATAGCATTTTGACTACTTAGCTTTCTTCGTATTCATAAATCAGTAATTGTTTAAAATGTGAAGGCTTCAATTTGCTGGTGTTATATATGAAGTAAAGGCAACATTAAATTAAAGATGCTACACTGATGAGGTCGTGGTGTGACCTCTGAATATGCAAGTCACCTTTTTAATGGTGTGGCCTTTTCCTTTCTGTTGGTATTAAGTAGGTTTTTTTGTTGCAAATGAGTAAAGGTTGGTACTAGAAATTCAGTTATTTTAAGGTTTCTTGTTGAACCTGGTGCAGTTTCAGAGAATACAACATTTAAAGAGCACACATTGCTCTTTCATAAAAGCACTTGCAAAAAATTTGTTGTGAGCTCTCTGATGGTCCCATCAGCGGTATTACCCAGTGGTACTGGTCACTGAGTCTGATCTCAATTGGTGGTGAAAACTTCTGAGGTGAAATAACATTATCTAATCCCACAAGATCCAGGTTAGTGTTTCTATAGCTACACTTACAGAGTGACAGATGGCCAGCAGGATTTTAAAAAGTCTTTAGTTATTGATGTTTCTAATGAAAATATCACCGTGCTCAGTGGAGTTGGTACAGTCTGCCTTCACTGAGGATGTACTATGATCTGCTGTGGGAATCAGCCTGGTGTTTCAGACTGTGTGTGAGATGCACAAGGGCTTGCAAGTAACAGAGATTAGCAGCACTTTGGCATGGTGCAGAATGGCATTTCTCCTCCTGGCTTTTGAAACTGCTCATCTGCCAGTGCAACAGGTCAGGACCGGGTAATAAGTGACATAGACTCTCAAGACATTCACAGAAGGCTAATTCCCTTTATTAAGAAACCCATTGCTTTTTATACCCTAATTTGCTACGGGTGGACCTGACTGGTCCTTTAATTAAAACACCATCACCATTGGCTAATTAAGAAACCACCCTTTTGGTAAACACATCTCCATAACACATTCCACATGTTCACAACACCAGGTGCAGCAATTTAAGATAAGAATCTTTTATCATTCCTTTCTCTGATCTTCTCACAGACTTTCCCAGCACGATGCTTGGGAAAGTTGTCTGTTGCTCTCTGTGACCAGAGAGCTGCTGCCATACTCATCCACTTCTGGTCAGCCCTGCACTAAACTCAGAGGTACTGACATGCCACATTTGTGTCTTGAGTGAGTGAGCCTGGAAAAAGGAGTCTGCAAGGAGGCAAAAAGAAGCTGACTTTATTAAGGGTTTTATGATTCTGTTTAATTTTATATCTTATATATGTAAGCTAAGGGGAAAGAAAGCTAAGATAAAATGGACAAAGAAGAGCTCTGGATTGTTGAATAAAATCCTGCCTTTCTTTCCTTTGCTCCTGGGCTGGTCAGTAAGGGTATGGAAATAATCATACTTGTTTGTGGTTGTGTGTTTCAACTGGGTGAAGAGGCTGAGATGTGAAAAAAGAAGGTGGAAGAGAGTGTAAAATTTAAATATCAGTTTGATATGTCTGTCTCCTAATTATGGTGGGTTTGATTTTTTTTCTTTGTCTCATTCTGTGGTTTTTTTGGTTTTTTTCCCAGACCTTTACAACTCACCTTTTATGGTATTCATAATCTTTGCATATAGAATGAAATTATTAATAACCTGCACTGATTTTTTAAAATAAGGAGATATAGTAGCATGAAGCAGGGAACAGCAGCCTTAAATTTTCCATTATGTTTTAACTCCTGGAGAGAGGGCTTGAAAATGACTACTGCTATTGGAATATCAGTGAGCTTCTGAATATTAACGATTTATTTTAAGCATGATAAATGCTTTCATTTGCATTTTTTTTATCCTGCTAAATTCTCATTCTCTTAGGAAGAGATCCCATAAAAATTTAAAACACAGTGTTGGAAGAAATAGATTAGTTGTCTGTCTGTCTGTACGTGATTACCAAATGAACTGTACATTAAAATGATGGAGCAATGGGCCATGCAGATAGAAAAAATAATTTTTAAGAGATCTGTGAAATTTAGAAAGTCAATTACTATTCTGCCAAGGGAGAATTTTTCACTAAACATGTCCTAGTAAGTTTAAATGCCTATTAATTAATGTTTAACTGGTTCTTAATGGTAGTGAAGTCTAGTGACAGTATGACTTCCACATGAAAATTAGTCTGATGTTGGCTCTGTGGAACAGGGAGATACATCACTGTTAATATGGTAGCCCATTTATTACCCTGGTGTCTTAATTCAGCTGCATTCGAGGGCAATGAATTGAGAATATCCTAATCAGCTTGGGTAAAAATTTGAATTAGAACTATGTCAACATGGTGGCTCTGCACCAGTCTGAAGGTCAGGGAGAAAGGCAAAAGAAGCTGCAGGAAATGGGAGCTATGTGACAGTGCTGGCCCTAACCCTTAAGTATGGACACACTTTTCACTTTTTCTGGAGCCACTGTGGGCAAGGGCTACATGAGGCACCTAAAACACTTTCCACCCAATTCTCTCTGACAGTTCTGTTTGGAGCAAAACTGTGCTAGATTTTTCTCCACTCAACCAGTGTTTTTTGCAATCAAGATTGTTTGTGAACCATTAAGTACAGTTAATGTTTCAGATCTAACTGCAAACCTAAATTCCTGGGTTTTGTCCCAGTCCAAACTGTCCACACCTTTTCAAACAAAATCTCTGTTGCTGATAAAGGGGAGCTTTGTCTCAGAGAGGCCTGAGTATCACCAACAGGAATGGGGGAGCAGAGCTGCAAAGTTCTCATCCACCACCTGGATTCAGACAGACCGTCTTGCAATGGGACTATAGGAGCAAACAAAACCCAAGGCTGCCCTCCAGCAGCCACGTATCTTTGGAAAGTATAAGATGCAAACTTAGTGGGCCAAGCAGTGGGGTCATATGCATGCAAAAATGATTATGTCCAACCATTATGAACTGGCTTCTTTGGTGCTGCAGTATTTTATAGGATAGTTTCTGCCCTCTGTATGATTCAGGAAGGAATTTTGAGAATTCAGTGTTTTAAAAATAAAGTGTGAGATAAGCTGGGCTGTTGGAGTATTTTCTTACTTCAGGTATTTCAGCTGATAAACTCTAGCATATTATTTCCTAGCTGGCATTCTGGCCTAGTCAGAATAATTTTCCACTCCTGACCTGACATCTGTAATTTCCAGTAATCTTTTTTTTTCCTGAATGGTTGGGTTATGAGGAGGACCAGAAAGAACCAAACTCTTGATCTCCTCTAGTATGGTTGGAGATCGAGTACTAAAACTTCCAAATAATGATCTCCTCACAAAATCATTAACCTTGAATTCCTGTATAACTGAGGATCTTAAAAGGGCATTTTGCTCCCATGTCCTATTATCCCACTAGCTATCAGTGTCCATGGGGACAAGACATCACGACCCTCTTTAGCAGCAGGTCACCTGGCATGGACACTCATACATAGGCACAGGAAGGGAGTAGAAGCCACATCAGAAGAGGAGACTTGCAAATGCCCATGTTCATTCTGCCAGGAAATTTCTGAAGACTTCAAGATAATAGAGAGATATAAACAGAGCTTTCCTGTCTTTGACTTAGAACTGGAGCCAGTGTGAAATGGAATCTTACAGGCATTGCTCTGCTCCTTTATCCACAGCAGTTCTTAGCCAAAGGCTCTGAAACCCTTCAAAGGATGTGCAAGTTTTTGGGGAGGGATTTGTCTCGTTACTGTGCCTGCACATTGCACATGGTGTTTTTCTTTTGCTGTCCCATGGGTTTCCAAGAGCTATAGTTCTTCAAGTTTGAGAAGTAAAACCTGGGTTTTATGTAGAACTTTGTCCCTTAGCAGAAACTAGGACTCTGTATGTTTTATGTTTCCAGTCTTGATTCTGGTCTCCTCTCAATTTCTCTTAATCACCCTGTGTTCCTGTGGTGTGAAGAGAAAAACCCACACGAAGAGTTTTAGTGCGTGATCTACCATTTCCCCCCAGTTTAGAAATGTGTATGGTAACTGCGTTTGTGCATTAACTGTCAAAAATAGTGAACAATAAGGTTTATTTCAGGTTTCCTCTACTGTTTCCATGTGGGCTCTGGTAGTTAAATAACAGAGTAAGAATGAGTACCTTTCTATAAAATTGAATGTGACTGCAAAAGAGAAATTGTTCATGTAAATGATTGTGGAACTCTATTGAGCACCTTTGATTCAAAGTACTGTGTGTGGATGCTTGAAATATGACTAGTAATTAATTCAGTGAAAGAGCAAGTTGAGGATTTCAGTACTACTGGTGTAGTGTTCTGGAAAAGATGTTCAGAAGATGAAATTTAACAGTCTGTGAAATCTTTCTTTTAACTTTCAGAAAGGTTGCCCTTAAGCCTTTTCTTCTGAGAGAGGCAAAATGGTTTTATATGGAATTAAGATGCACCAGATTTTTCCTTCCAAACATGAAATAAACACAATCCAGCTTTTACCTTGCTGTTATATTCCCCCCCACTCATTATAGTACATGTGTTAGTCTTGGTCTCATGCAAGATATTTTTTCAATTTGAATAATTTACCTTTTTTCAGTATTGCCAAACAGAAAATGTTGAGAATTCAAAAGCCAGTCCTGACTGATGGTAATACACTCTACAAATTGAAATTTTATGTGCAATAAATAGTGCATTTACATTCCCTGCCATTTCCCTTGTTACTTTAGAGTATGTTTCTTCTGGCAGGTATAGGTTCTCCACATGTAATTTCTAGTAAAAGCTCAAATTCTCTTGCAATTTTCTAACTTGTTGTGGGGCTTTACCATGCACTTCAGTATACTCAGTATTCCTTTTAAGCTGCAAAAGCTTACAATGCTGCCAGTAGTCTACAAAAATATACTGGCTGTCTGGGTCTGCATGCATGTGAAAGTTGTGCTCTCATTAGAGAAATGCAGTTTGTCTTGTTCTGGAAAATGAAAAGAAGTCACAGAAAGAATGGAGGGAAAGCATTTGTTTTCAAATAATTTTAAATATAGAGAGACACAGTATTGAGAAAGAAATAATTTGTTTACACATTTCTTGGCACAGATCTCTTGCACTTCAGTAGTTGGGAATGAGAAGTAATGGGCACATTCTAATCCAGAGACTTTGGGTTTCTTTTCTGTAAGGCAAAATAATGGGCATTGATTGTCTGAAATGATAGGGTGTCTTCTTTGCTCTGCCTGAACTGTTCTGTGCATCAATGTCTTCAGAGAAGGGAATAGTAAGCATTAAAGGGTGGTTTGATCTTATGAGGAAGGTGCTGTAAGGATCAGTGACTGGGTGCTGAAGTGAAATTCCAAGAATAAATTAGACAAGCATGTTACAATCTGTCCACAGCAGTGAAGCTGGACTAAGCCCTGGGACAAACAGCACTGGGTTGGAGGAATAGTTGCTCTGTCCACTGAAGCCCAGTTGCCTTTCCAGAAGCTGAAGCACAAGTGGTGAGCTCTGCATGAGGCAGCTGCTTGAGATGGTAGAAGAGCTGTCCCGTGAGCCTGGAAGGCAGTGGGTGCAGGTGACCTGTGTGCCTAGTGCTCAGGGGGTGTTGAGTGCGGCGCAGGCAAAACCCCAGTGCTGCTCTCGGCAGCTGTCATGCCGGGCTCTCAGCTTGGGCAGTGGGACAGTGGGCTGTAATTAATGGTGAGATGTGCCCACCAGTTTAGAAAGAAAGGCAAAATTGTTGAAAATCCTATGTCATGAGATTATATCTTGCACTTAGGACTCTAAGAAATATTGTTCTGTGCATCTAAAATTAAGTTTTCCTTTAGCCCAGTCATGGACTGTGTCATTGTATGCTGGAGCTGAGCACCAGGGTATTCATCCAGCTCTATTGTAGAAGCACTGCAGCAATGGCTTTAGACATGGTAGGTGTGGTATTTTGTCAGTTCTTATTAACAAATGCCAGAAAAAAAACTGATGAACAGTCTTAATAAAAGGACTGATTGTGCAATTTAAATCAAGGCAGTTTTAATAATATACCTAATACTTAAATGTGCATTATTAGATTTACATATTTATATCACTGCAATTAGAAGTTGGTATTTAAAGGGCACACCTCCCATTTCATGTGGGAATTTTTAAAAATTAAAAGCCCATTTCAGGCTTTTAATCATTCTTCTCAAGTTTGCTTTTTCAACCTGCAGAGTTAAGGTAAACACATTCATTTGATTCTTTCCCTCTAGGCATGTACTATTTTTTCATCTGGAATGAAATTTATATATTTGGTTTGTCATGTGCTAATTTGTAAAACAAACAAATAAATAAATAAAGAGGTAGTCCTATTCAGCACTGAATGCTTTCAAATCTTTTTAGCAGTGCTGAGGGTAAACAATTTTTTTTTTTTCAAGTGTTGACATGGCAACCCTCTGAATACAGCTTAAGCTTCCACTCTTCCCAGCAATGTGTCTTTGCTCCCTAAACCAAAGATCTCACTGTACTCTGTAATGGATAAAGATCATGAATTGCAACTGCCTGATCAGCTTCTGACCCTGCACAGGCTTCTCCAGCCCCTTTGGCCAAATTTACAAGAGTGGTTCCATGAAAGGCATTTGTTAAGTCAGCAGGGATTACTTCCAGCATCAGAGGGAAGCATTGCAGTCACAGCACAGGCTGGCAGTGGAAGGTGCAGTTGTAATGCTCCAGCACAGTGAGTTGTGCTGCAAGGCACTGCAGTGCTGCCTGTCCCTGGGGCTGTGGCTGTCACACAGCCTTGACCTGGCTTTGGTTTACAAACCCATGGCTTCAAAGGAAGGTTCCTCTGAAGAGACAACTGCCTCCATCTGCATCTCAGCCCTCTGTGAGGAGACTGAATCCCCGACTGGTCTCAGTGTGTGTCACACATCCCTCTTTTCACACTTCCCAGGGCACCGTTTTTGCCTTGCGGAACCACAGGGCCTATGCTGTCTGTCTTCCTACAGGAATGCATCTGCAGTGCTGCTGGTGCTGAATGGTATCTGCCTGTGGTAAAAGTTTATTTTGCACTTGAGGTACCCTGTTTTCGTAAGCCTCCTTAGGAGGGCTGCTGCATCAGAGCCCTGAATGCTTTTGGTTATGTAATAACATTATATGGAGACTTAAAAAAAAAAAATTAGCTAGCGACTAAGATTACGTTAATAATTCAGCACATTGAAATAAAAGATTAAAATCAGACAGGCAATAAGTCAATGCTTGTCTTCTGCTGACCATACACATTTGGGTATGAAATGCTTTCTCATCAACTAGCAAAAATGCTATTTGCTATAGTAACCCTGTTGTCCAGCTGCCCTTCTTTCACTCCAGCAGCTGCTGGGGATGGGTTTATCTGTCTTTTTAGGAGCATGAAAAATGGTGTTTGTTTTGCATATGCTACTAGAAATAAACTGCATTTTCATTTTTAATTTTTCTTTTTCATTCTAGCCCCCCCTTCTGATCTCCAGAGTTAACCTCTCGTTCCCTCTGTTTAAAAGGATGTTGGCCTTTCTTTATTGCTATTTCTCTTTCTTCCTTTCTTTTTTCCTTCCTCTTTTTTTCTATCCATTTCTCTTTTTTTCTTGACTTGTTTTTCCTTCTGTTTTCTCTTTTTTATTTTATCTTATCTCTTTGCCTGTTTCCATTTTTTATTTCTTATCTATTTTTTCCTTTTCTCTTTTCCACCTTTTTACCTTTTTTCTTTTTTCTCATCACTGTGGTTTCAGTAAGTGGTGCACAGTCTTTGGCCACGTGGAGGCCATGTAGTCTGTTGTGGAGACACTGGAAGGTTCTTCTGCATCCTGGCATGAAAGTGGGAGCACAGCTGGTGGCCAGTGGATGGAGAACAGGAGGCTGGGGCAGCTGCCACGGCTCTGGTGGTGTGCCAGGTCCTGTGCAAGGCTGTAGGTGGGCAGCCTGTCTAAAGGCACCCTACAGACCCTGTCTCTGAGCTCTACTCCCAGGTCTTGGTAGGGATAATGATTTTTCTTGGTAGAGATCATGACTGTGATCCTGAGAGCATGTTGGAGCACTGCAGATCCAACCTTCCCTACCCGAAACCTATTTATAGTAACATTCATAAGTTCTCTGGCTAAACCCATCCAGAATTCTTGGTTTCATTTCTGTTTTTGTATGTAAAGCTAAGTAGGGAGCATGTGATTCAGATTAAATTTGTTTTTTTCTGTTGTCATATACCCTAGGGACTTGCCTTTCCTCTGCCACCTTGTTTTGTTGCTGTGTACAGTGAGAAGCTCTTCTTCACCAAAGAAGCAGTGACTGCAGGAAAGTGAGAGAATGAATTTAGGAAGGGCTTTTTCTGCTGTGGGAAAATGATGATGTTCCTTAATTGCATTTATTTGTGGTAACAGATAAAAGGCGAGCCTGTAGCATTTCTTAGGGTTATCAGTGCTCCTGCAATCCCAGTCTTGCCCCAAACCAGGGTAACAGTTGAGGTAATGGCCATTTCGCTGTCAGATGGGAAGGGACTGCTGCCAATGTGAATGTAGAGGGAACTGCTCTGATTTATTCCATCTGACATATGCTGCCTGAATGCACCAGAATCTGTGATGTTTTTCCAACTTTGCCTTGGCAAAGGGAAGGGTGAGGGCTTGTGGCTTTTGGACACATGGTTGCAAAATTCTGCAGGTCACTAAGTCAGGGTGCAGTGGTGAGTAAGAAGATGGCATGTGCTCTGAGATGCAGCTTAAAACAGTTTCATGAAAGGGTAATCTCTGGGGGACAGCTTGGTTGTCACTCCTTGAAGAACATGGGGATGAGTTACTTCCTATCAAACTGTGCATCTGTAGTGCTTCTTCCATGGCTTTTTCCCTTTTGTCTTAGAAGCAGTGAAGAGAAAATAGATTTCATCATTGACTTAATTTCACAGCACACACTCATACTGCATGGTTAGTTTTTCATACATGCTCAGTTGTGAATGCAATATTCTGAAGAACTGACTAACATCAATAATATTTCCAAAACCAATATTTGTATAATATTTGTATAACATACCAATGGAATTCTGCTCAAGTGGGACTGGCTGTATAGGTACTTTGGGCAGGGAGAGTTTAGACTCACCAAATAGCAGCTAAGGTAGAGAATTGCAATTGAAAATTAAACGTACTGTGGGAAGTGTTATATTTAATACACATGTGACTGTTTCAACATCACTATTACACTTTAAATGTCTGAAGTATAAAAGACAGTGATCTATAACATGCTATTGGTAACCCCAGTATCGCACTTCAGAAATTGCCTAATTCAAGCCATAATTAATTTAATTCTACATCACAGTGGTATGCAAATTTTGATACCTTTGGCAGCCTTCCATTTACAACAGGTTTCCATGGTGGAACAAGCAGAGCACCAACACTCTAACCAGGAGCTGGCTCTTCCACTACTGAGAACTAACTGCACGCACCTGGACCAGTAAATGAGCAAGGAGTTAACACTGGTGCCTTGCCTTACTTGGAATCACTGAGGGTATAGCTAGCTAATTTATTCCTACTGATTTTTGTTACTGAAAAGCATCTTTTATGTGTTGTTTTACCTGACTGCTTTGGCTGCTGATGGGTGGGAGACTGTGTTCCTTATTCCTCACCACTAGCTTGGTGTCAGACTGATCAGGACATTGTAAGTGGTTGTTGCCACTTCAGAGGAAGGCTAAAATGCAAGGAAAGGAGATATCAATCATCATCACAAGTCAAATTCATTACAGAGGAGGAACTATTTTAAATAAAGACTTTCATGCCAAAAGGGTGTTAACAGGTAAAAGTGTTCATGTAATTTATTCAGAGAAGTTTTTGATAACTGTCAAGTATTCAACAGCTTTCTCTCATTATCCTTTACTTCATGTACTTTGACTTGGCAAAGCCCTTAGGAAGACATTTAATCAGAAGTATGCAAATAGTCCTGTTAGCTTCAACAGGAAATCGGCACTTTGGAATAGAAAATCTTAAATATTTTCTAATTGTTGAGACATATTGGTAGTAGTTGTATATGATGAGTTATGCAGCCTTCTTTTTTTTTTTTTCCCTGCAGTGCAGTTAGAGAATTTTTCTGCAAATTTTCAGATATTTCCTAAACAGGCTTTCCAAACCATTCTACAGAAGCTGCTACTGGGTGACCTGAAAATGTTTCTGTTTCCATGCTAAAACACAAATACTAAGAAGTTAGCAAAGAAAGATTTTTTGATTGAATAGAAATTTTTATTCATCA
Source organism: Hypocryptadius cinnamomeus (assembly GCA_013400635.1). Taxonomy (NCBI): domain Eukaryota; kingdom Metazoa; phylum Chordata; class Aves; order Passeriformes; family Zosteropidae; genus Hypocryptadius; species Hypocryptadius cinnamomeus. The sequence continues at coordinate 15,779 of VYZP01005480.1, forward strand.
TTAAGTATTTTTTTAATTGAATGAGCTAAACTTCATCCTAAAATAACACTTTAAATTAGAAATGGAAGTACTTCACTTAGAAAATGTCATATATTTTTTTCTGACATGCCTATTTGCATGATGCAAGTTTCAAAGGCCCTGGTTTCTCCAAATTGCCTTACAGGGAGAATTAACTGTTTATAAGAAAAAAAGAATTTGTCTTTCCTCGATTTTTCATTATTTCTTCGACTGAATTAGTCAAATGTTGCAAACACTTATGAATTGTCTTTGTTTCCTATCTATCCTGATGGAAAAGGGCTATCCTTTCGGGAGGGACATACGAGGCTGACACCCTAACTCTGGTCATATGAACTTACAGTAACAGGAGACTTGTATTGTGTTTTTCTTTTCCATAAATTGAAGACTTGGCCGAAGACACTAAAGGCTTAAATTCAAATAGCCTATTTTCTGTGACTGCAGCTCTCTTCACAGAGAGTAGCAGACACAACTTCCCAAGGATTTTTCCTGGGAAGGCAGTGAGAAGCACAGAGAGAAGAAGAGAAAACAATTCTTATCTCTATTCACTGCTCCTGTTGTTTTGCACACGTGGAATGTGTTATGGAGATTGTTTACCCAAAGTGATTTGTTAATTGGACACTGGTGAAGGTTGTTTTGATTCCTTGGCTAATCAGGTGAAAGCTGGTCCTGGCTGTCTCAGAAAGTCAAGGGTTTTTCTTTAGTATTCTTTAGTATAGTATCTCTTCAGTATGAAATTTAATATAGTATTAGTGTAACATAGCATAATTTTAATAAAGCAATTGTTCAGACTTCTGAATCATGGAGTCAGAGCACATTATTCCCTGGCTGGGGGATAACCTGCATCGATAATTTTCTACTTCAGTTTTTGGGCATCTGTGAATGGCCACAGATCTTCAGAAATGTGTATCAGGAAAAATATTTTACAGTGGAATTTAGAGGAAAATTAGATTATCTGAATATGGGCCTAGAGTGTCTTTATCTCCATGTTACAAACAAATTAGTTACAACACACATAATGAAACAGCTTGCCCAAAGGCATGCCATAAGAGATGTGGAGAAGTGAAGAGCAGAAGGGTTGTCCAGGCTTCTCCCTGTTTCCCCCATTCAGCGCTTTACCTGTATTTGTTGCAGCTTGCTGGTGAAATACAATCAGTTCTGGGGGTTTGCTTGTGCCTGTTTCTTACCAGAGTACAGCATGTGGGCCTGCAGAACTGCAAGTGCTCCAGTCAGTTCCATTTCAGATATTATTGTGATCATAATTTTGAATGTGAAATCGTGGATGTTCACATCCATGGTTCAGAACACCTAGAGACAAATGATATGGAAAAAGACCTTTGTGACACAGGTCCCTGCTGGCCCTGACTGTACAAGCAGGAAGACACCTAGATAGAAGGTAAGAAAAGCTTCTTTTAATTTTTTAACTGATGTAAAGCCTAATGAGGTGATTTTAATTTATTTGGCTACTAGCAATGGTATTTAAATGAAGCATATAATTTGTTAAATACTAACAAATATGCTTCAGGCTGTACAGCTAATATAATTTTTTGCTTCACTGGTAGCCTTGGAGGTGTTTGATTTCCCTTTGCCCAAACTTCAACTTCATCTGTAAGCAGACCATACCAGCAGGTTGGATCAAGCATTTTTGTTCATCACATTTGTAAAATACAGCATTTTAATTTCTTCTTTAGCCTACTGGACCCTTCCAAAGCCCATGCTGCCTGTCCATCTGCCATTTCAGATGTTAGTCCATGCAGGAATACTGACTGAGCCATACTGTTTGCTCTGTTCTTGTTCCATTGAACGTCTTGTTGTGTATAATTCTGCTGCTTGGTTTGTTTCTCACATGGTGTTCAGATTAGGCAGTGGAGGAGTTTCTGACAACTGTAAAAACCATGTCTAGCGGTTTTATCAAAATGAAGGTTACAAATTTCAGTACCTTACTACAACTTTCATTGCAAATACTTAAATGCATCCTGAACCTATACATTTTCTTCATTGTTTCTTGGCCTTGAGCCTGTATTTTGTTAGACAGGGCAGGCAGCATGGAGTCCTCTGGAAGCATCACAGGCTAAATGCACACACCCTTACAACCTTGGTCATGGAAGAGCTTGGGGTATTTGAATACTTATTGGGTCCTATGCATAATTTATTATTTCAGTGTATTTCCCAAAGGTTGTGCAGTTATTCTGGGGTAGGGAATAAAGGGAATATTGCTGGATTATTTTCCTGACAGAATAATGTATGAAACTCCAGAGAGCTATTTTAACCATATGATAAACATAAAACTGGACTAAGAGGTACTTTGAATGAGATTTTTTTTTTGAGATGAAAATTATTTTGATATCAAGCCACATAAATATTGAGAACCTCATAATGAATTTAGTTGCAGAAATTTTGATGGACATTTTAATATCAAAGTAAATTGCTATTAGAAGGAAAAATTAAATGCTTTCTAGCTATGAAACAGTGAAATGAACATGAGTTGTGGAGATATTGGGAATGGTTGTTGCACAGCAAGACCAGTCTTAAAAGAGGAAAGAAATCTTGATTGTAATAACTGTGTTTATAAAACCAGAAAGACAACACAAAATTTTCAAGTAATATGCAGAGTTAATAAAATGTTCTTGCAGGAACATTTTTCCAGGAAAAAAGGGAAATATTCTTCTATTCCAGACAGGGAGAGGAAAAGCATTACTTGACTCACAAATCATCTGGAAGAACATTTATGTTCTCTGTCAAATATGTGTAAATTAAACCATACTTTACATATATTCATGGGTCCTGCCAGATACAACATGTCTCAAGGGCAATCCAAGGAAGAAGAATATTAGATAAGCACATGTAGCTCTGGGCAAAGCTCTGTCCATTCCCACATAGCTATGATGCCAGTGAGCTCTGCACCATGCCAGACATTTTTTCCTTCTCCTTAAGCTCTGAATCAAATCCTTTTGAAATCAGTGAAGCTCTGTCTATAGACTTCAAAGATCAAGCACTGTGGAGAAAGTGCAGGTCAGGATTCATTTCCTTTTGCTTTCCTTTTCCCTTTGTTTCCTTAATTTCTGAAAGGCATATGCTATATTGCATCTGTTCTCAAACAGTCCTGCGCCATGAGCCACCAGAGCCTGGCACCATGTCATTGGGCTGTCAAAACAGGGAGGAGCACAGTTGTTCTTCTCTTCTCCTGGCTCCTTTAGTGTCTGGCTCCTTCCATCAGAGCTTTTTTTCCTTTCTCATGATATAGTGCAATAGAAGAAAGTATGTGGCATCTTAATAATATTAGTTTTATGGTATTCTGGTTTTCAGCTGTGAGATGAACATCAGATGCTTACATGCTCTCTCTACCCACACACAATGTGTGTGTGTGCATATAAATGTATACTGTACCATTGCTGCTATAAAATCTTTCAGAATTTAGAAATTACCATGAATGGGTATTTATGGGGGAAAAGGAGAAACAGATCATGTCCCCATCTTGCTACAGGGATAACACTATAGCTTAGCTTTTTTGCATCAAATGGAAGCACAAAGTACTTCCTAGAAATCTGAAAACTTGATGAAATCTAGATCAGTTTTGGAGGCAAAGTAATCCACCTAAAATTTGTCCTTCTGTAAGCAATTTTTTTTTCCCCAGAAGGGCCCAGACAAGTCTGTGGCCATTTGAAAACCAGGGACCAAATATTATACCCTTTTCTCTCTGCTTCTGTCCTTCCTTGCGTCCCTTCCCTTCCCGATGCATTTTTTCCAAGCAATTTCACAATTAGTAGTTTAATATATTTGTGAGATAAGCAGTATTGCTGAAAAGATAACTCTCCCTCCCCTTCTTCACCCCAGAGAAAGAGCAACAAAAGCCCATTTTATACAAAGTATAAGACTCTCATAGTATACAGTGGATGTAGTCTGAAGTTGAAAAGAAGTTAAACCAGGGAAATTTCAAGTTAATATTATAAACACCATTGCTTGTGGGTAATCTTCCCTGCCTCCTGCTACTCTGTGTGTGGTGTTGCAATATTTGAGCCCTTTTCCCTGGTCAGAGGAGAGCTCTGGATTCATGTGCAGCCCAGCAGTAGCACTAACAACCTGTGAAGGTGCCTTAGGCAGATGTTGATGTGGGAGAGGGCTGCTGGGGTCCCTCAGTAACAGCTGGTTGGACCTGAAGAATCTAAAATTTATATTGAGTTTAGGCATGCAAGAAGAGTAGGAAATGTGCTTATGTCTGGTGTGTGACCACTGGTGGGTTTTATTAATCGTGTACTCGAACTCCCTGAAAGGTTTTATACGTTTTGCCAAAGCGGGAAAGAGAGAAAGCAAACAGTGTTCAGCTGAGCAGTGAAAGAAGCTGAGCTGGAAAAAACAAACAACTACCTGTTGGAAGTTTACCCAACACATAGCTGATGACTTAGTAATTCTAGGTTTCCATAGTGGCAGACTACCAAGAAAAAAAGGGAACTGGCATTTTCCACCCCTGTGGTTCTATAGATCCTTGAAATAGAGGAGTTTGCTCACAAATTGCATTTTGAAGTAGAGACTCGGAAAGTTGGAAAATAGATCATCTATCCATGGAACTTGTTGTTCCTGCCCACAGATCTGGAAGGAATAAAGTAGGCTTGCTGTACGAGCTTTGTGCCAGAGGAGTTTTAGTCTGAGGACATATCTAGCAGGAACATGGCAGTTATGTACACCACGTTCTTTGCACTTAAGCTATAGTCATTGTGGCTCCCCCTTAAATATCTAGAGAGTGAGACTCTGGAAACACTAGCAAAAAATAATTTTTTTTATAACACATCTTAGTGGAAGGAGGACACTGAACAAGTCATAGAAACAGATGCATTTACTTTTTAGCTGGTATGAGCAAAGCAAAAATACTTTCAAATACATTGTGTTGAGATCTCACTGGGGAAAACAACAAAAAGAAACATTGATTAAGCAGGGAAGAAAGGAAGTATACAGAATCCTTAGGTATATTTAATTTCATCAGCAGGTTTATATTCTTCTGCAGAACTGTAATGTGAAAATTTTTTAAGCATCAGACACTGGCCTGGAGTAATAATGTGATTGATAAGACAAAAGAAAGCTCCAAAAGAACTGGTATTCTCACTTTTCAGAAAGAAAAATTTTATGTTAATATTCTCAGTAGGACAGGCCAGAAATAGGTGCACAAAGCATACGGATCTGATTCTGCTGCCTGCATCTGGTGTTCCTACTGGTACCTGCTGAGAGCAGCTCCCAGTAAGTACCATCACATTCTACTCCTATACTCAGTGTCTGTCTTCAATTAACATGTGAGTAAAGCTTATAAAGCAGTGGGCTGTGAGGAGGAGCAAATAAAGTGAGTTTATTATTTAATGCAAATTAAATAATTCAGAGTCTTAGTGTAATAGCCACCGTGAGACTGAAGGGTCCTCATACCTGCTAGTAAAAGGCCATCCTCTGCCTTGTGTCCTTAGTGATTTCAGTGCAGCTGCCTCTCTCCTCATTCCCAGGAGAGAGGGATCATGTAGGTGAATCAGTCAGCTGCCTGGAGTGCTCAGTCAGACTCTTCAGAGGAAATTCTCTGTAGCATTATGCAAAGGATTCCCCATACCGTTAGGTAGTGACTGAGATAGGAGTGATAGCAGGGGCCCACTTGTCCCTTAGGATCCCTCTCCCTCCCCTTCACATGCTTTAGCTGCAGCTGGCCCCATTGGCACGTGCATATCCACCCCTCTCTGAATGCCAGCTCCCAGCAGACATCTCACATCTTCCTGGGATTAAAACCTTTGAAGAGTGTCATTGTCACTAGCTGGGAGGCAGAATTTTACACCTGGACTGTGTGTATAACTACATATATAAATAAATATATATATAATNTTTTAAACGGCCATCATGTAAAAGTGTTTTTAACTGTCAGCTTTCCTTGCAAACAACATAATACAATTTATTTTCATTCTCTTAGCTGATTTGGACTGTCATAAATGCTAAGCCTTTCAGTAAATCAAGTAATATTTAATACTTTACCTTACTATCTGCAAGCAAAAGGTCTTGCTTTTACTTTAATGTCAACATATTTGGTTTATACAGGTCTTTTAAATTATTCACATTATATCTTAACAAGCCTCTTGGACAGAAAGTAATAATAATAAAACAAACACTGTTTTCATTGATGGAGATTACCAGTTGTTTTCAATGAAATGATGAAACAATGAAGAGCTAAAAAAGATGTAAACCAAAAGGATTACCTAATTATCAGTGTACATATGTAATTATGCCAGCAGGTTTGTAGATGAAGCAAACGGAACTGCCATTTTCTGCTCATGTAGAGTTAGGTGGATATTGCAATTTACCTTTTATTATTTTAGCAAGGGCTGAATAGAGCCATCTGCGCTTCTACTGTAAAGGCATGAGGGAGAGATTATAAGAGCTCTGTTTTCACATCCCTTTGATACAATAATGGAATTCTGATAGAAAAAATAAGGAAAAGAAAGGAACGATTCTGAGAGAAAAGAGAAGGTTAATCAGGGAATTTGGTTAACACTTGGATAAACAATTTTGAATTCTGATTTTCAGTAATAGGTAAAACTCCTCAGAACTTGAGAAAGCCCATTTGATGTGAGGCTTTTGTTCAAAACGTTTGAGAAGAAAACACCCCAAAACAAACTGTGAGTATGTATCTGCAATAGAAGGGGAGGAAACGGAAGGATGATTTATCTCAACTGAAACAAAGATTATGCAGCAGCATTGATTAGTTCCCTGAAGAATTCCTGTCATTTGTTCACTTGCACTGTGCACATAAATGGCCAAAGGAGCATGAATGAAGTTATATATTTGTGTACTTCAAATGCAGTTGTGCCATTCGGTTGAGCCTGACCGTTTAATTTTAATTCCCAGATTGTGGTGTTTTATATTTGGGAAAGAAAATACAATTCTGAGCATGAGCTTTTTGAAAACAGTTTTCTTTGTTTTTCTCTTTTTATTATTACTAATTTAAAGATAAAAGTAAGGAGTTTTCTAAATTTGAAAGACATAAGAAGGATACACCCCCATAGCAGAGGTGTGAGCCATTACAAAATGTCGCACGTGACAGAGTCCAGGGCACAATGTTCAGGCAGTGCCTTATTGCTGGGCCTTTGGCACCTGGTGAGACCAAACGGCCAAAGCAGTCTCCCTATGGGAGTCTCCCCTCAGGGACTCCAGGCTAAGCTGGAGCTTTCCTGATGTTCTGCAGTTGTTACATGTAGGAAGCATGCCTTTCTGAAACAATGACTCCACTCAGGGTTCAAATCCAGAGATAATAAATGGCAGAGAGAAGGGATTAGTGTCCTACATACCATAGCTGGTTTTCACAGCAACAGGCAGTGTTGTGACAGCATTTCTCAAGAACAAGTTGAGGGGTAGAATGAGATAAATGAGAATCCTGCATTATCAGAGGTATTTACAGAAGCTAGCAGGATTCACTGGTAGGGTTTCTTCTGTGTAGGATGTGATAAAACTGTGTTTTTAAATCAGCAAGATATCCTCATGTAATAAATGTCCACACTTTTCCTCCTGTAGTTCAGCTCCATTATTCAGGATGATGTCAAACAACACACCTGCCAAAATTTATTCTAGAATATAGCGAGTTTCCATGACATGCACCTAGGGAATAATTCAGAAGTGATGATGTTCCAGCACATTCCTGTGTGTGGGGAGCTGTTAGTCATTTTCTGTTTTAATGCAGATGCTCACAGAGCACAGACCAGGAGTTAAGTGTTTTAAATAGGGTTATCCAATAGGTCTGAACCAAAGCATTCCATAAATATTCAAGCAAATGCTGCTTCCCTTGAAGCCTGAGATTAAATCTGCCAAAACCCATAGCTTTAAGAGAACAGTACAGTTGAGCTCAGTATGAACCTTGTGATTTTAAGTCTTCAGATCATCTAGTGCTATTATGTAAAATCTGCAAATTATTTAAAGGAGTATTTTAATATTAAGCCATAATATTTGATTAGGAAAATATGACTGAATTGCTGATATTGTTCCATATTTTGTTATGCCAAAAGAGAAAAAGAAAGGATTTAAGAGAGAAATGGAGAACAGAGAAAGAAGAAGGAAAAAGAGTGGCACACCAGAACTGCAAAGATTTAAATGGGTATGGAAAAAAACCTAAGAGGAATTGCTTGTTATTCTTTTGAACAAAGATGATTTACCTTATTTGTTAGAAAAAATTTTCAAACTGCAAATTTCTAAATCATCTAAAATTCACACCTATTCCATTCCCATTACAGGGAGAGAGGACAGTGGAAAGAAATGTCTGCCAAGAGCAGTATCTATTTGCATGATCTCCTTGTCTATTGTTCTCCAGTTGTGGGGTTTTCCTTGGAAGGAAGTTGTGTGACTCATCAGGTGAATATTCAGCTACAATGAAGGGGTTCACACAGTCTCTAATTCATCTACCATCTATATTTTTATCCTTGCTATTATTTAGTTTATTCAGTGGGAGAACTACACCATTAATTTCTGTTGCTGTATAAATATAGGTGAGAAACAGTTCTGTTGATACGTTTAAATAAGGTAAGCAGCAGCAGAAATTCAACTCAGAGTACATTGCCACATCAAACAGCTAAATCAGACTGTTGTAATGAAATATGTTTGGACTGATGCAGCTTCTTGCTGCTCTTCAGGAAATCTGCAAGAAAATAGTTGAGGGGAAAAAATAGCGGGTGAAGAGAAAATAGTCAGATTTCCAGTATTTGAGGTCAAATTCTCTCAAAGTGAAGATCATTGCGAATACACCTGTGGATTATTTAACTTTAGCAATAAATCATCTCTGGATGTGCCAGTGTCCTAGATTAGGGCAAATTTGGGAGAAGATCTCAAAAGGGGGCCCCCCCCCAGAAAGCAAACCCACACGGCCTCGCCCTCCCCCACCGGTTCAGGAAGGACTCCTCTGAGAGAAGTGGAAAGAACCTGTTTATTTAACAAACAAAACACCCCCANGTCAAGACAAGGACTTGTAGGAATTGTCATGTTATTAGAAGCTCTCATCTGGCAAAGAGCTGTGTGTGCTGGACCTCCCTTAGGTACAAGCATCACTTGGGTATTTGCACATAGTAGATCTTGGGCCAGATCTGAGCAGCATTTGCTATAGAGCAGAGTATTTACTGCTGGGAATGGTCAGATGGGGAGGTGATATTCAGTCCTGATTCACAGCAGTCTTCTCTCATATGTGTTGAGTGAAAACCTAACAAATCAGCAAGTCTAACAGTTTCTATCATGAGCATGTTATTCATAAAATACTGACGTGTAGGACTCTTATAAATTAGTTTGGCTTGACTATTTAAAAAAATTACAGAAAATGTTTTTCTTTTTGACAATGAAAATGTGAGAAACAAGTGTATACACTGAGAATGCTGAGGAGTTAGTGAAATGAAATGTGATATGGACACTTTGTTTGAAAATCAGTATGTCCTCTCTTTGGGAAGGGGAGTTCTTTTTGGGCTTTCTCTGTTAGAGGTACTTAGGTCCTTCCTGGCAGCATATTCATCAACAGGGACTCCAAGGAGACCTGTATTGTTACTAGAAGTGCAGTGCTGCTATTGCAATAAATATGTCATCATAGCTGAAATCAAGACTTATCTGCATGGAAACCCCAGTTTTCTTAACTGGCTTAAGAAAGTGGGACAGCTCTCTTTTCAGGCTTTTTGCTGAAGGAGGTTGAATCACAAACCTTTAAAAGATGTCTGGATTTTTTTTAATTTTAAACTTGTACCTTATAAAGTTACGCTGCTGGCATGTTTTGCAATTGAACTTGCTTCCTGTATTTGAGCAGTGTTATGTTTGGTAATTCATAACCATTCACAGAAGTTTCTGAGAAATATTTTCATGTTTGTATATAATACCATTGTGCAAATACTAATTGCTTTCCTAAAACAAAATGTCTGACAGGAATTGCTGTTAAATGTTTGATGCTGACAGATCTGTAAAACATTAATGGTTTACAGCTACAACATTTACCTACATTGGAAATTTCTGTTGTGCATGTATCATAAACCTAAACTCTTGGAAGTTGAAGGCTTGTTCTAGGAGGGAAGATGCCCACATCTATTGATGACAGATTGGCTACAGTAAACAAGTTTTGAGAACAGACTCTGAAGTAACTAATGAAAAATAGCAAGTAAGAAAAGCCCAATCTAGTAAGATAACCCTTTCCAGCAGTCATATCACAAGGACTACTTTTATGTCCTTCTGCTGTAGTATTTATTTTGTGCTACTTACATTATTCATTGTTCACCCTTTTGGAGGGTAAAATCTCTCTGAGGCTGGAAGACTAATTATGAATTACCAAATTGTTCAAATCAAGCAGCAACAAACACGACAGGAAATAAGCTTGAGACATTACAAAATATCTTCTGTTCACTTTTTGCTATAGTAATGTGGCTAAAATAATTTATGATGATACAATACCACCATTGTCCATGACGTACAGTAAGCACCACCTGTGGGGCTGTACTCAGGTTTTACTGAGGTGAATCTAGCTTGCTGCTTAGGCAAAAGGGTGTTTTTACAGTCAGATAATAATTGATGGAATATATTATTCACACTTTTTAGGATTGGTGTGTGGGAAGATTATTTCAGAGAACTTTAGCAGGAAGTGATAGTTATAACATCAATGTCTGTCTATTTTTGTCCTACTTACATCTCTTCCAAGTGTTTCTGTGAGAGAGCCAGATTGTTTGAGGGCACATGAGCCTTTTGTGAGGGTGTGTGCTATTTTGTGTAACCTGGATCCTGCAAAAAGATTAATGTTGAACCTTCTGCCATATGATTAGACCATTTTGGTTCTGTTAGGCCAATTAGAATGTACACTGAGGGATTTTTAAAGGGCTTTTCAAAATGCTTTGATCTGGGAAATTATTATGGTGTATATTGACAGTAAATAACCAAACAGATATCTTCATATGATATACTTTATGCAAGGAAGATGGTTTCAATAAAGACAGTGAATGAGACCTGAAATTGGTCTTGTGTTTAGCTTGCTGAACATTTTGAGGCTGGCTTTCAGGTTCAGTTCAGACCATAGTAGCACTCTCTTAAATTCTATGCCCATAGCTGATGTCTATTAAGTGAAATGTGAAATGCACTTAGACACCACACCAAACCTTATTGCCTCTTTTATAACAGCAACACTTCTATGGTAGTAAAGGAATTGATTCTCTTGTCCGGATTAATACTGTCCTACCTTATAGAAAAACAGAGAAAATTATCTATTCAGAAAAGCAAAGCAATCTTAGAAGAAAATTCACCTTTAGATAAATAAATACATAGTCTGTGAAGATATTTGAAGTGCTTAAGTGGAACAAAAATACTCAATTCACAAGAAAACAAAAACCTGTGGAAAACATTTGAAGGCAGAGAGAGCATTAAAAATAAAAATGGAAATGTTTGTTTTGTATGACACAAGTGTAACAAGATTTGCAAAGGCAAATCAACCAAGGCTAATAAAAACGGCCATTTCCACGTAATTAATTTGGGAGATCAGCTCAAGACTGGGCACTGCTTGATGCAAAGGTTGCTGGGACTATCATTAAATAATTTTTCTTCATTTAAAGAACATGATTATTCTCTTGTGAGTATGAGGAAAAAAGTGGATTTTCTGTTTCTGAATGACAGTATATATGCTCTTACACATATTCCAGTCTGCACTTTTAAACACTTTAAAGATAAGTTGGGTTGCTTGGAAGGTTTTAGAAAAGTGAATGCATACATTTATATCTAGTTGAATTCTAGCTGCTTATAAAAGGAGTAAAGAGTATGATTTGCAACTCTTGATTTATTTTACAAAGACATCAAGACATTTCTGGCAGATAAAATGACTACTTCAAATAATAAGACAGTGCTAGATAAAATGTGTTGAAAATCATGCTTATAGCATGAACTTTAAATTGGCAATATTTCTTGAGAACTTTTAGAAGTCTTTGTGAGTGGGTAAAGACATATGAACATTTACAGGAGGAATTAAAAAATCTACAACTACATAAAAAGACTAAATATTAGCAGACACAAAGGAGACCTTAAAGGTGAAGTAGTGAAGTGAAATGGTCAAAAGTAGGATCATGGTGTGCTTTTGCAAATCTCTGCAAGGAGGACCACTAGTACTATATAGCCCAAAAAGACTAAACAAAAGTAGAGCAATGAATATGGAGGATCTGTACACAAAGTGCTAGATTTTATTAAGGTGAAAAGATGGTTTTTATTTAAGAAGTCCCATACAGAAAATAAAGCTGTATATTTCCCTGAAACATTTTAATAGATATTTTCAAATCCAAGAGATCTTCCAAACTATGAAAGAACATGTAGGGAAAAACACAGATAATTTGGAAAGTTTGCAGAAGTTAGGACTCAAAGTCATGAAACTTATGAAGTGCTGCTATAATTCATGAATGATAACTCAGCTGCTTGTACATTATTAACTCCTGATAAAGATCAGAGTGATCCAGATGTGTAAATGAAGATGATTTGAGGAGGATGAATGACCTTTCTGTTGAGTAGGTCAGTGAGCAACTGAGTTTAGACTGGCAGCCTGCTTGGTTTCCTGTGTTGTGAAATGCCAGAGTACTAATGTGATGGATAGAGTCCAAAGTACTTTATGGTACTTTGTCTGTAAGGTCATCCAGCATTTACATGCAGAGGGTAGGTATACATAGAATAACTTCCCCATTTAAGATATTACTTAGTTTCTATTGCTTTTCAAGGTGAACTATGAAACCTAATCAAGTATATTTTTCGGATAGTCTTACTCTGCTATCTAGACCAAACGTAAGCAATAGTGAAAGGAAAAATTCCATGTATTTTAACAATGAGATGGCAGCAGGTTTAGCTAGACCAGCTCTTTTCAGCCTTTCTCAAGAATACCTTTGCAAAAAGGGCAACTGCTCCCACAAACTTCAGATCATAATTTGGAATCCTCAGATAGGGAGTTTACTGTGTTTTTCTCCAGAAGAACCTTTGTGTTGTAGTTTTCTGTAAGAGACTTTGCTCTAGAAGCTGAATCCAGGCAAATAAAAGAACTATTATCAAATGTTGTCCTCAAAAGACTGTGCTAGTTATTTGTACAGAGGTAGCATATAGTGGCTTCCACCAGGGTATGCCCGGTGGGCTGCAATGGTCCGGACAGCGCAGTCCTGTTCAGCACAGCCTGTCCGAGTTCCCAAGCAGCTGCTAGCTGCAGGCAACCTTAGCAAGCTCAAGTGATATCAGCTCTTTTAGTGATTATCAGCTCATTTGTGATTTCAGCTCTTCAGCTTGCTAGGTGCCGGGCAGACGCAGGGAGAGAGAGGAGAAGCGCTGTATAAGGTTCCGCAGAGAAGTCTTTATTGGGGTCTTCTGCGAAGGTTCCCAGTGACAGCTCTTCTACCAAACTGCGCAGAAGTAGGGGTTTTTATACCTCACAAGGGTTTTGGAAATTGTCCAATAGTAAGGGTCAAAAGAAAGTGACCTATAGGCTTACAGAAAGATAAGCAAGGGTCTGAAGGTGGAAGAGAGGGGCTTCTAAGGTCCAGTCATCATGACTCGGCATTTCCTATCTTAGGCTTCTGACCACCAAGGAGCCATTGCAGGCTGTGGGCCTGCTACAGTAGCATGCAGGGAAGAGAGCTATAAGCAAGCAGGGACACAGCTTCCTTCAAGTCTCAGTGTTTGTATTTCCCTTTCAGGTCTGTCAGGCCTAACTGATTATGAACACTCTCATCTCTGGCTAAGCAAGGATTCACTTTATTTCCTCAAAGAGCCAGTGTCTTCTTTCTTAGTCTCAAAGGTTAGGTTTTTGTTTAGTCTAATGTTCTGTATATATTATGGAGATACACAGACCTTCCTACCAATAAATCCTTTTCTCCACAACCAAGGGCTTCGAACACCTTGGGCAGAGGAACAGCTTCAAAGGTGTGGGTAATTTGATGGAGTTTTTATTTTGAAAGGCATGGACTGCCTTTTTGTGTATTTTCAGAGAGCTGATGTAGATTCCTAAATTGCTTTGAACCCTCTGAACAAAAAACCATCATAATCAAATAAAAAAATAGATTCTACTTGTGAAATGTAATGGGCATTTCCTGTGGTGCTTGCAGAAATGGGTTAAAAATACAAAGAGTTATGGGGTTGGGGTTTGGTGGGGGTTTTTTTGTTGTTTGTTTTTTGTTTGGTGGTTGTTGTTGTTTTTTGGTTTTTAATGCTACTTTCTTCTCTTTCCTTGCTGGCACACTGTATTTCTTTTGATAAATCTGTATAGCCTAGCACAGATGCTAGCAGATTTTCTTGTGCTTTCTCTTCTGTCTTCATGGGAAAACCTTGTATTGATTTAAAGATCTGTCAGTGGAGGTAAACAGAGTTCCATCTAAAGAAAGAACCAGCTAGAACATAAATTATTGCTACGTGTCCTGTGCTCGACCATGCCAAAACACTGAGCAATAGCACGACTACAAAACACATCAAATAAAGTTCAGGATATCCCAAAATAAAACCAGAAAAGCATCCACCACCAGTGGTGTCATGTTTAGACACTCGCTTTGGTACTTCTGAAAGCTTGTGCTAATGCTACTTGTCTTAGCAGCAGCTTCTTAAAAATAGCATATATTTGGAAAACCAATTAGCTGGGTTAAGTTGAGGTTTTAAGGTTTTAGAAATCCTGTTATCCCTTGAGTGTGATAAGCTGTGAAATCATGTGTAAATTACCAATTAAGCTCATCTGTGTTTTTTTAATGGGCAAGAAAAAGATCAGATATATTTGAATCACATTCAAGCCAATTACATTCCTTCCAAACAAATGAACTGAACCTGTTAATGGATCTGACTTTGCCCTAGGATTTTAGTTACCAAATTCACCTCCCTTTGGTTGTTTCTCTATATTGTCCCAAAGATATAATGTTTCCTTGTCACACTGCAGCTGATCTGCAGCCCCTGAACTCGACCAGCCTAGAAGTAAACAAATTCCTGGGTGAACAAAGATAGGTTGGATTGAAAGCTATGCAGAGACCCTCAGCCAATCTCATTCAGCCCTAAATACAGATGTATCATTGGCGAGGGATTGGGCGGTGTTAAGATCTCAACCAATCACGTGTAAGCATAAGATATTTGAAGCCCCTATAAAAGGAGCTGCTATAATAAACTCTTGGCTGTTTGTTGAGGACCACTTGGTGAGTTTATGTCATTTCTGTCTCCAGCCAACGAGCCCTATTGTAATATTTCCTTACTGCTCTCATCATATTTTCATGTGCTTTGGGCCACACAGAAAAGATTACATTGTTTTGTATCAATTTATATAAGCTTAATGAGAGGGCTGTAGTAAGTAAGAAATCTTCTGCAGAGTCTTAGGTTTTCAATGAAATCATTACCGATAGAGGTGCATACATTGCATAAAATTGCAAAAGCTGCCTTTTTTAGGCTATATTTTGTTTCAAAACTGCTGGATCTCATTCCATAAGGGTTGGATTGAATGAATGAAGAATTACAGGAAGAAGTTGACATCTGTGGTATTCTTCTCAGTGAATGGAAGTTGTTACTATTGCCTGAATTGATACAGGGCCAAAGGTGTAGGAGGAAGGTAGTAAATGCAAAATTTCCTTCTCCTCCCTCAAAGTCTGGAATTGATTGATAGTGATGTGTCATTTCAGATGAATTGGCAGCAGTTTGTTTCCCATTCCTCACTTAGTCACATTTCAAACTGTTAGATTTTGATTTTAATTTCTTTATGGCTGACTGAAAGCTCTCAAACACTAAGTAATGCTGCTTTAACTCCAGAACTCTAACAGTTCTCTCTTCTTAGGGAGAAGAGGCATTCTCAAATGTATTTTGCATCTTTTCAAAAGAGTTCTTTGGAGGCAGATTTGCAGATTAACCTGTCACACATGCCATTTTATTTATAAATTGTGAAACTGAAAACATGATAAGCTAATTATGATATTTAATATGTTATTGTTGAAAGATTGCTCTGTAACTCCTGTTCTGTACTAGAAGCAGGACTTAATAGAGAAATAGGTTATATGTCAATAGATCAAGTATTTCAGGTTACTTAATCTGATGAACTATCAACAAATTAACTTTTCTTGTGTCTCTGTCTTTTCTCACAAGACAAAGGGACACTTCTTCCTGAATAAAAAACTCTGCTTACCAAGAGCACAGCATGAAGGCTAATTGATGGAAACAATGTATAAACCATTCATTGATGTTAAATTTATGTAGGCAATTGAATGTTGAAAAAAATTAATTTGCTGCTGAATCTTGTAATATTAAAATATTTTGGGAGCACCTGAAAATATTTCAAGTGGCACACATTTAGTCTTTGGCCAAACAATGTAATGTCTAATGCAGGACCAAATCTGGTCCTTGAATTTTCACATAAGCAAGTTTTGATAGCGTCTTAAGGGCAAAGTGGCTTGGAGACTAACTAAAGGAATGCAGCTGGACAAACCCAGAAGCAACTATTCTGAGACCTACCTGAAAAGGTAGGAAAGGAAATAATAATTACAAGCCAGTCTTTATGAAAAGGCTCTGCCTCAGTGTTTAACTGTACTGGGTTACTTGCTTTGGACAGTCTAACACAAGCTTTATCTTCTGTTTTCTGCTGTCAAAAAGCAATTAATTTCTTTTTAGCAAGAATTTGAGCCACTGTATTCTGTGTGTTTGTCATCTCCACAATTCGCTTTTGTAATTCATTCTCCCTGCCCAGGCTTACTTAAGCTCCAAATGTAAGCCATAATTCACACACGGTGTGGTAAACCACATCCTCCAGCAGCAGCAGCAGTGGAGAAAGCCTATTATACAGGTGCTTTATCACATCTGCTGTACTGGATTCTGAGAGGAAAAAATTCCTGTGATAGATTAAGTCTATCCCAATAAGGGCTTCATAAATCAGTGCTACAGAAAGCAGGAGTGGCTGTGGATGTCTGCTGAGATCCAGGAGAGGCTGTAGTCTGGCAGATAATTTATGAAAAAAGATAAATGCCCCTAATGGAACTGAGAGAAAAGACCAATCAGGCATAGGGAAATAGCTCTAGTAACCTCATTGCTGTAGGGCTCACTCACTCATTCCATCATCATGCCGTTCCTCCGACACCAAAAGCCAAAGAAAACTCACAGCATGCTCAGAGGAGTTTGAGATTCAACTGGGAGAACTCACTGAGTTTGGGAAGAAGTCTCAAATCACTGTGAACCAGTTAAAGGCACTTAGGAGAAGAGACATTGTTAGACAACTTTCAGCGTATTTTTGACTTTGGAGTTGATGTTTTCATGGAGATTTGGCAGCATTATTCCTTTGTTAGAATTGTTTTGTGAATAAGTGTATCCCTTAACTAATATCTGCAGCAGGAAGGATATACCTCCCTACTCTTTGATATTTTAGTTTAAAAAATTGCAACTCAGTGTGTGAATGACACCATAACTTTTCAGACAAGGTTCGTAGCAGATTATCTGCCAAGATCATGACAAGAAAGTAACTTTCAGTAGGACAGATAAATCAATCTTCCAGAAGGTTATGATGATATAACACATATGCATGAGTGAGAACAGGAATATTAGAGAGCAACAAGGGTGTTTGGAGTTCTTGGTGGGTGCTACCACTTATGTCTTGGTTGAGTATTCCCTTCTTCTGGACTTGGCCCACTCTTTTGGATGCCCTGGGTGTTTAGAGCTAAAGGGTGTAACAGAGAATTCTGAGTAATACTGTTCTGTGGGACAGATTATACAACCAGGTGCTATTTTAACTCTACTGATCAATTTCTTTTCAGCAGGTAAGAAATATATATATATATACTGCAGTGTCAAAACATATTCTCATCTGAACCATGTACGTGTTGGATAGTACTGCAGGAACAAGATATTGGACTTTCACTGCATTAATCACTGGTGAATAGATGAACTTGCTTCATTTAGCAGAATATGCATGAAGTTAGCAAATAAATCCAAGATAAGAAAGTCAGACACTGCGGGATTATGTGAACTCAAGACGTATCAGAAAGATAGGTGCCATATTGGCACCCACAGTTCTAATCCCAGGTGGCTACTGCTTTGAAGTGGTAATTTATTTCCTCTGTTTCTTTCTGACCTAAGAGATGCCAGTGAATTCTGGCATACCATCTCCACCACAAGTGCGATCTTAGAGTTTTGCTCCTTAGTTACCTCTTTGAGTAGAACAGGGTGCCGTTTTACCTGACACCTGACACAAGCCTTCTGAAGTTCAGCAAAGGCAAAAGGTTTGGGAAATGGGTTTGCAGAAAAGGACCTGTGGGTCATGATGGGCTGTGCTGACCATGAGCCAGCAATGGGCCCTTGCAACAAAGAGGCAAAACAGCATCCTGGGCTGCATTGGGAAGACAGCAGCCACCAGGCTGAGGAAGGGGATCCTTCCCCTCTCCTCAGCCTTGGTGAGCTCCGATCTGCAGTGCTGCATCTTACTGAGCCCCCCAATACAAGAGACTCATGGCTGTCCTAGAAAGAATCCAGAAAATGAGTACAAAGCTGATTAATAGATTGGAGCATTGATCAGATGAGGAGAGTCTGTGAGAGCTGGGATAATCTCTTCAAGCAAGAGACTTGGATATAATCAGAAAAATCCTCTCTGTAAGCACCAACTCATAAAAACTTGTGCTTTTATAATCAGAATGAAGTCAGAGCAGAAAGTTTAAAGCCCTGTTTTTCTCAAATAACCCACTCGGTTGCTTTCTCTCCAAAAGGATCCCTGATGAAATTCTTGGTGATCACAGGGGGCATACTCTGACAGGAGTGGCTGTTCCTGTTGCTCTCATAATTGTGCTACTAACCAAGAGACCTCTAACCTAATTTCTTGAGGTGTATTGCTCCCACTTCCTTGATACCTGTGGACAGGTTATTCATCATTCATGGGATGTACTTAAAGTGCTTGACAGCCTGTCAGATTTGCCCCCTGAGATGGTAGACATCTAACATACTCCATTTATCCTAAAAATGAGTTATTTGTAAATTGTCTTCTTTTGAAAAAGTGCTATTGCACCCGTACACAATTCTAAGATTTGCAAATTTATGAAAATCACTAAGGATGACCAATGAATTCAAATTAAAATTTAGCATTTGTTGCTTGCTGTACATTTGAACAATTAGTACCATCATTATTATAGAAGCACACCAATTCTTTGTTGGTGTTGTATATTGACATTGGTCCATAAGTCTTTCTTTTTTTAATGAAAATTTATTAAAGGGTCTTCTCTTTCTTCTGACTTTACATAATATTTGTCACCTCTCTGCCCTTTGGGTATCTATGTATACTGTGTTAGTATAGTCAAACATATATAAAAGTTCCTTCTTCTCCAAGATTATTTTCTAAGCTATTTATTAGATCATCTCTATTAGGTGAAGCTATTTATTTTAAGCTATTTACCAGATCTATTAGGTGATCTGGTAAATAGCTTAAAACATGGCTTTGCTACTGAGCTCTCCTTTCATTTAGCTTGAATGTGATTTGGTACATGAAGTTGTAGATGAGAACTTGACTGGATTTTCAAAAGCAGGACTTCAAGTCTTGAAGTGCAGACAGCCTTGGAGGACCTTGTCCAAAATTGCTTGCTTGTAGTTACCCAGCATGTGTGGAAGCACTCTGAACTCCAGAATGCTCTGCCTGCTTGTTAAATGACCTTTCCATTTCCAAGGCCTAATTTTGAGGAGGTTGCAATATAAAATGCTGTTGGCACAAACTGTAATCTGCATGATCATTTGGCTTATATTTTTTTATCCAATAAAATGAGAAGACTATTATTAGTAGCAAGCATATATCTTCTAATAATATGCTTTATAACTCTGGTAGAAGGCTGGCACGGATATTAATCCGACTTCAAAATTATTTTGTTTGTGCCTTCAAATACCAAAACATCTTTAGTAAGACAAGTTATATATATTTCCTGTTTTAAGAATGAGCTTTATTTGGTGTAAAATTCTGGATGAAATAAGTGAAGGAGTCCAGTAGCACCGACTGTGGGTGGGCCATCTCCTAGCCTATGCTCCAGACCAGGAGAAGTGGGCATCTTTGAACTAGCTCCAGTAATGTTTTTGCTGTGCAGGCATTTGTCTGTATTTACAGTGAATTCAGAGCATGCTTCCTCTGCCTATCCAAACTGCTCCCTTGAGAGACTCTGGATACTGAGATGTTGTCCAGTAAACTGCCTCATCTCCCAGCCCTAAAGCAATATGAAGCAGGGATGAAACAACCCTAAAGTTGAAGAAAAATCCAGAAAGATTTCAAAATAGTTTTGTCAGAAGCCAGGACGTCTCTCTGACAGTCCTGGATGATCTGAGCCCCAGCCAGGGGGCTTTGAAGCCCTGGCAGGGGGGTTGGAGACCCTGGCATGCAGCCAAAGACCCCTGCGGCTTTGAGTTCGACCCATGGAACAAATTGCCACCTTTGTATGAAGGATAAAAGGTCACAAAAGTTTAGACAGTATAATAGCAGTAGTTACAGAATGAAAAGGAAAATGTTGGGGATTTTTACTATAGAGGCCTAGGAAGCAAGATGGAGGGATTTAGGCGTTGTCCTGTCCTTCCTCCTTCTTCTTCCTAGACTCCATCTTCTTGGTGGTGGTGGCACTTTGGGATTGGTGTAGAGTAGGAAGTCACTGTCTAACATAGGTGATAGATATTGGAGCATAACTGTAAATATCAAATACGTAGTTTGTAGTATAAAAGACAACACCAGCCTGGGGGAGGGGAGTGTGCCTCGGACTGACCTGCAGAACAGACCTCGGCAGGCCAGACAGAAAATGTTTTAGATAAGAAATAAACAACCTTGAGACCGTGAGCCGAAGACTCCTTCTTCGACAGCTGGGTTGGGGAAAAGAGACTTTAACACACCTCGGGGTCACCTTGACCAGAGGAGACCCTGAGATTTTATAGCTTCCTTTTTAGAGCTACCACTGCTAAATATTTCTGGGTATGACTTGAGAAAGTAGTCCTATGGACTGTCACTGTGTTCCCACTCTTAAGGTAATTACTTACCTTAAGATGCTGCTGTAAAGCAAAGGAAGGAATTCCAGTATCTTATTTCTGAATACTGCAAAATTAACTCTTAGGTTTCCTCTTGAGCCTGTTACATTTCAAATGTCAAACTCTGAGAAAATGCTACAAATATTGTCTGAGTTACTCCCACTCTCTGAACTGTGGTTACTGTGGTGTGCCTGTAAGAACAGATCCAGCCCCGTTGGAGCAAGATGCAGAGCTGCATTGCTGGTGTTTCTATAATACCCAACTTGTAGGCTGTGGCCGCATTTCTCTTCACAGAGAAAAGCAAGGCACAACTTCCCAAGGATATTTTCTGGGAATGACAGTGAGGAACGTCAGAGAAAGAAAAAACAATTCTTATCTCATTTGCTGCTCCTGTGTTTGTGCAAAAGGAGAATGCAATATGGAGATTGTTTACACAAAGGGATGGTGTTTTGTTTCCTTGGCCTATCAGGGCCAAGCGCGTGTACAGACTGTCGGTCAGCAGGCAGTCACAAGATTCTGGTCATTTAAGTTGAGTGCTTGTGCAGATTCAGTTTAGATGTAGTGTAATATAGTATAATAAAGTAATTAATTAGCCTTCTGATGTCAATGGAGTCCTCTTTGTCATTTCTCCCTGCCACAGGGGTCGCTCAAATCCAATAGTAGGCTATTGGCATGCTTGAATAAATTGATCTGGTTTGTGCACAGATTTGCTTCTTAATGAAAAAAGTTTAATTAAGAAGATCTGCATTAATTTAAAGTCATTAAAACTCCCATAATACATTGTTGTAGGTTTATTAATACAAAAAAGCTTGTTTTGCACTCAAGCCTGCAAACATGAATAGTGATGTATGAACTTTTGTTATGCTTGCTCCTGTGACATCAGAAATGTGTAGTAGTTATGAAACTTGGCCAGCTTTTATTTTGATGGAGTTGGCCTCAATCTTTGTTGTTTCTTTGTCATTTCTTTGTCGTTTTAATGACTTCAAGTTTTTTCCAAAATGTAGAGGGGAAGAAAGGCTGAGAAAGTTGGCATTTTATGGAGCCCTGTATTCATTCTGAATGCAGAACCAGGGAAAGTGGTGCCTCTCGGGCTTGTATTGCCAAGTTTCTCCTGCATACACAGGTACAGCACAGTTTCAGTATTAATTGTTCATTATTTATAGTGGCTTCTTTCCAAATTTTTTCCTCTTAATCAGGATGGTGCCACATTACCAGTTGGGGATTTCTTCTGTTATGTTTAGCACTTTCAGGGTCTGACATATCGTGTAGAGAAGTAATGTTTATAAGTAGAGATTAGGAAAAATCTGTTAGTGACAGATAACTTGGGGGAACTGTAAAGTCTCCAAGAAGAAATATCTGTGTGAACAGGTTAGACCAGCATCTGTCTGGGAGCATTTCCATGCCATCACTCCTGGGCAGGGTGGTGACAGCTACTAGATGACCTAATCCTCCTTTCCACCTCTTCTTTCCTCTCATACTACATGTTATGCATTTTATGCACTAATGAGCTTCAGGTTTCATCCAAAAGCTGAACTATCTGGCAGTGGGGTTTGTGCATTTATTTTTAAGTGTGGCTTTTACTTCAGTTGAGTTTAAAATGTTGCCCATGTTTTTAATGGAGGTGGATAACTAAAGAAAAAATTAATCACATTCATAATTGCTGTAAATTTGCTTTCTTCCACTGAAATCTAGACAATAATCCCAATTTAACTCCTTTTAAGGATATGAACTAATATTTCATATGCACCAAAACATTCATTAAAGACAGTGATAAAGGTAACTGGGTTTTCAGATAGTAGGTAAGGGAGGTGGGCATTTCTGGAGGCTGACAGTGCTATAGACACAAACTAGTTGCCTGAAATTTTTAGTGTGCTATAAAATAGGGTCTGCATGGACACTTGGAACTTTTTTGAAGTGACAAATTATGACATCCTTAGAAATTAAATGTGATGTTTAAGAAAGTTCCTGAGTGTCAATGGATTTCTTCATTTGTCTTTTATATACCAGGTTTCATTCTAAAGCAATTCAGGAAAATAACAGAAGAAGCTATAAACATTTTGTGAATATTAGGAAGATGTTCCAGAAGAACTAATGAGTATGTAATTGGAAACACAAATTTTCATACAAATTTGAGCATGGTATTTCAAAGCTTGCAAACATCAAAGTGTATTAAAATGATAAGCTACCCATGCTAACATCCAGTTTTTATTTTAAATTGGTAAAAGAATAAAACATAAAGGTTTTACTTGTGAGATGGCTAATTATGTCAGATTGCTTTAGGCAACGGGCAACTTCAAGTCATCATGACATACATTTGCTTGGCTTTTTTTTTGGTGTTCTTGTATACAGTTTCTGTGTCCCTTAGGGGCCAGAGAAGTGAAACATGTGTCAGGCATACTAAGATAACAGAGAGTCACAGCTTTCCATCTAGAAAATAATAGTTGCATCTTTTACTCCAGCTTTGAACTCTAGGCAAATGTATATGTAGTGATCATCTTCATTTGATTAGTGGGGCATAGCAGAAACTAGCTTGGTTTTGCTTTGCTAAACTGAAACTGCAGCAGCTGCCCTGGTCACGAGTGATAGTGTCTGCTGGTCCGATGGTGTCTGCTGGTGGAGAGGTGCTGTGCAGACGGGAAGCTGGAGAAGGTGTTTGCTCTCTAACCACAACAGTCTGCACTGATGCTGCAGCACCACCTGGCCTTAGTCTGGCCAAGGCTCACCTCCTAAACTCCCTGACTCTTGTATTTGCCTACTGCAAGTAGAGAAATGGGGAGCCGGAAAGGATTCGGGGTTTTCCTGTTGCATTCCTACACTGAGCTGATGCTGCTGCACTCGGCTTGAATGAACTCCCTGGCTGATGTCACACTAACTCAGGGTTTTCTGCACCATAGTTCACTACCACCAGCAGGTAGTGCTTCTTTGGTATGTTCTGCTCTGCTTCAGGACTGGATTAAAGCCTTCATTAGCAGAATCCTCTCCTGCTACCTTCACTTGGGAGCTAGAAAGGCTGTTCTGTCAGGCTAAGTAAATAATGCAAGTGATGTATAAAATGAGTAAGCAGTGGGATCTAGTTCTTGACTGTCACTTGGATGTGCAAAGTATTTGCCTGTGTGCTTGGCAAGAGGTTAAAAAAATGGCTTTTGCGGAAAAGTAAAGAATAAATAGTGGCGAGCTTTTAAAGGCAGTGAAAAATGTTAGACAGATTCCTCACCTCTGCAGAGGACACCAGGTCATGGCAAGATTCTTATTAGTGGGTAAATTTTCTGCAGTCTTCAAATGCAGCTGCACCTGAGAGTTCAGCATGTTTAGTGGTGTAATGCACGGCAGCAGTTTAGGAGAACTATAAGTAAAGCATGTATTGGTGCTCCTCTCTTGGCTTGAATTCCAAACAGAAATAGATCAGAGAAAATCAATACTGATACAGCAGGAATCTTACACACTGACTTCATCTACTTCCTGGCCTTCAGCACTGAGGCTCTGTGAAGCCTCATATATGTAACAAGGTGGCACTTAGTGCTGAGAAACAGCTCAACTGTGAAGGCTACCCAAGACCAGCTCTTTCTGTACCTATCTAGTGAGAGGCAATAGGATGAAAGTGAAAATGAGAGCATAAAGCACTGCCATAAAACTCCCATTTCAGCAAAATGCAATAGGATCAAGTGAGTATTGGCTCAAATTATATGGGTTTATAAGACTTTGCCTGCCTGGAAAGGTTGTTGATTTTGAACTGCCTCCATTCCTATCAATGACACATGTGGTTTAGCTAGAGTAGAAGGTAGCTCCCTGTTGTTTTGCTCTGACAGTCTTGCTGAGGGCTTTTGAAACTTGTAGGGCTTCAGGAAGCAAAATGCTAAATACAGGGTTAAGCTTAAGTTGTTATCTTAAGCTTAATATACCTAATTTCATCACAGAACTAGAATGGATCTATGTTTTTATAGTTCAAGCCAGGTGAGGACAGCTACTCAAGTCAAATCATGCTGTTTGTCCTTGAATTAGAGGAAACCAGTAGCAGGAATCATGTACGGCAGTGTTCGTAGGGTAGGACTTAATAGTGTTAAAATCTTTTCACAGGGCTATGCATAAATGAACAGTTTTGTTTGCCTTTTATTAATATTTAATTTTCAAACAAGAAAAAACATAAAACCCCAAAATAAAGATATGATTTATTGACTTAAAAAAAACCCAGATGTTGGTATAAGCAAGCAGCTGCTTGCATTCTCAGATCATGCATGATGTGTTTCTCTTTATTCTGCTTCTGTACTTAAAGTACAAACTACTGTCTTGTAACCTTCATGGAATTGTGTCCATCAGGGCAGTGCTGACTACTATAGAATAGCAACTACATGAGCCTTGTGTTACTATTTAAAAAAAAAAAAAAAAAGGAAACCAAAAGCTGCTTAGCATGCAGGGCATGGAATTTAGGAGAAAGCTTTGGCAGGTTTTCCTCCTCAGGTTTTCTCAGCATACTGCTCTCTGTAACAAGAGGTCACTAGGTGACTATAGAGGGTTGAGAAGTTCCCTCAGGATGCTGCACCCTCTGGGGAAGAGCAGTTTCCCCTAAAAAGCTGGGTACTTGTCACACAATTACAAATGTCTTCAAGATGCCATAATCCATCCCCTGCAAAAACATCCCCAATGTTACTGGCACAGAGCTGGAATAAATGTTTTTTTTGCCATGAGCTGTAGCAGAAAATGGCTGAGATGAAGTGTACACTTAAGCTGAGCATCACTATCGGATTTACAGGGCAACCCCAGCCACAGGGAAGAATGATGCGCATCTGACTCCTTGATATCAGAAGGCTAATTAATTACTTTATTATACTATACTATATTAAAGAGATACATACTATACTATATCATACATACTTCTAACTTACTTTTAACTACTACTTACTCATGACTCTCTGCCCGACGGTCCCGACCCACACACGTGGATCCAATTGGTCACCTTGGGTAAACAATCTCCAGAATATATTCCACATGGACACAAACACAGGAGCAGCAAATGAGATAAGAATTGTTTTGATCNAGCAGCAAATGAGATAAGAATTGTTTTGATCTCTGTGCTTCTCCAGGAAAAAAACTGAGAGAGAGAATTATGTCTCTCTCTGTTCAGAGGATGTGAATGCCACACATCACCTGGCATCTGCAATGAAATATGCTGAGGGACCCATTGAAAGGCATGGAAGTACCAATCTTCAGGATTTAAAAAAAGAGACTATATAAAATACTGCAAAATATATGGGGAATAGAAATGTTGTTCTGTGTCTTGGTTAGGAAAGACAGGTGTCTGCTA
>VYZP01005486.1:4122-34731 GCA_013400635.1 Hypocryptadius cinnamomeus
TTAACATATGAGCTGTAGCCTTAGCATCAGAGAGCAAATTATCTGAGCTGTGTTCTGTGGATCAAATGTGACAGGATTGTAGGCTGAGGCACAGGAAAGAAGAAGAAGTAGAAAAAAAGCAAGATGAACACCATTTTTTTTGTTGTTTTGTTCTTGACACAGTCCAGTTGCCCCAAAGTACTTTTTCAACATCAGCGACTGCACTTATATATATATGTGAACAGAAGTAGGAAAAACAGAAGTGAGTAAACATTAACAATATATCTATTTGAGGCATATAGATGTATATAGATGTACATATACATTTATACAGTTAATTGTATGCTACCATTATAGTAAATATTAAATATTTGTGCTTTTTTTTTAAAAAAAAAGAGTTTCTCTTAACAGCAGATGCCATCTCAAAATGCAAGGAAGAGGTTTGTCGTTTCAGGCTGGAAGAAGCCATACACAGCTATGCCACATCCATTCATTCCCCTTGAACAGGTAAGGAAAATAACACTCTGCCAACCTTGACCAGCAGTGGATAATGTAATTCCTTACAGCAAAGGAGCTCCAGTAAGTGTCTGCTCATGATCATCCTTGTCCATATATGTCCACCACCTGTTTTAAGGTCTCTTATACTTCTGCTGTGTAATATAAAGACTGATTTTTCATCTATATTATTCTATATACAAACAAGCTAACCAGCGAATACTACAGGATCAAAGAAGAGAAAAAAGTAGCTTACGAAAAGCTCCATCTATTATTTGTTTGATAGCAGATGTGTTAAAAACTTTAATGAACATAATAATGGCTCTACCTTTTTCATAATAATAACCAGACCTCCCCCTAGACTTAACCCAAAAGTCTTGAACAAATGGAGTAAATATCAAGCAACAACTTCAACCATATTTGCCTGGCACCTTTACACAGTCTTCAACAATGTTATTAGAAGAGTTAAATACACAAATGCATTTATGTGTATGATTTCACTTGTACTTAAAGCTATGTACAGATTTTTTTTTATTTTACAGCTGCAAAATCATCCTGGTAAATCATTGTGCTTCTTTCCCTTCATCCTCTCCTTTGCATTTTCATTCTAAAACTACATCACTCCATTCTGTCACTGTTCTTTTCTGCTTTGTTTTCTTCTTGATCCATTTGATTCAATAGATTATGACTATATACAATTTTCCATCCTGCTTAGTTTGATTAAGCAGATAGCAGATGCTTCAGAGGACATGAAAACTTAAGTATTAACAAATAATTCCTTTGGTTGTATTACTCATAGGATGACCAATACCATGAAGCCAAAAGGAAGATATTTCCAAACTTAGTTATGGTAAATACAAATTTTTTAAGTGGTAGATGTTTTGTTACTGAACTGCTACTTCCATTTCCAAATCCAGATAACCTCTTCAATGCCATCTGTCAGAGAGTTTCACAGGCTGTACATATTCTGTGAGAAAAGGTTATTTCTTACTCTCTTCCTTTCTTGTGCTACCTGTGAAAGTGACACAATATTTGCCTGCTATTTCAAAATGAGACAAGAAAAAGATCCTAATTACACCATTTCTATATCCTTAATTATTTTTTTGCTTTATAATGAGATCAGCTATTCCTCTTCTCAAAGATAAACACTGTCAATACAATCATTCAAAGCATCATGTGGATGGATAAAAACATAGAAATACTATATTTTCTCTTTTTTTCCTCCTCATCATGAAACACATTCAAATTCATTGCCTTTTCTCCTCATGCCACCAGTACACTTGCACTGACAGAAAATATGCTGAAAAACAATGAAGTATGTTCTCAACAATATTCTGTTGACAGAGGTGATTTTGGTCCCTCTAAATACCATCATGAAACTGATGAAACAAATGTTTTCCTTATCACAGAATAATAGAATTATTTCAGTTGGAAAAGACTTCTAGGATCATCAAGTCCAACCATTATTCCAGCACTGCCAAGTCCATGTCCCTGAGAGGCACATCTACATAATTTTCAAATACCTCCAGGGTGGTGGCTCAACTACTTCCCTGGGCAGCCTCTTCCAGGGCTTGATGAACTTTTCTGTGGAGAAATTTTTCCTAATATCCAATTCTAAAGCTCCTCCTGTACGAGCTAAGGCTTCCTCTTATTCTATCCCTTGTTACCTGGGAGAAGAGGCTGACCCCAGGTTTTTACAACCTTCTTCTGG
The DNA here is from genome assembly GCA_013400635.1 of Hypocryptadius cinnamomeus. Classification (NCBI taxonomy): domain Eukaryota; kingdom Metazoa; phylum Chordata; class Aves; order Passeriformes; family Zosteropidae; genus Hypocryptadius; species Hypocryptadius cinnamomeus. The sequence goes on from VYZP01005486.1 coordinate 6,308, forward strand.
GTACTTGTAGACTGCAACTGAAGGCCACAGAGAAACATAACCCATCAACATAAAGGCTTGGTTGATTTCTGTGACTAAATAAAAAGAAAAGAAAATATGCAACCTACAAGTTCTAAGGCAGAAGCACTTCTAAAAAATTGGTTGAACCATTATAACTTTATTTTTTGAGAATAATTTCATCATGTGGAGAGGTGATACACCAAAATAGCCTTGTCCACCCTTGATGACAGCTGATGTCATAATATATAATACTGATGTGATCTAGCTAAAGCTGTGTCTTGGTGTGCAGAAAACTAGCACTGAAGTAAAGTCACTGTGGGCAGCACTACTCTGCCGGAAGAAAATAGGCCTGAAGGGTACACCAGACAAAAGGGTGTGAAATCAGGATTGCCTGGCTGCTGAGTTAGCATCAGCCTGAAGATATGTTACGACAGAGAAAATCCTCTAGCTGTCTTCTGCAAATCTGACTTAACTGCAATTGTTTGACTAGCTCCAGTCATCATTTAGGGTGTTTTTATAATACCAGCTATACAAAGGGGCTGTTGCTTGTAAAGCAATAGTTAAAAAGTGAGTAGTAATCATTTTATAGAAGATGGAAATGAGTGTGATACACATGAGGCAGAGAATATTTTTCTCATTTCTCTCAAAACAGAGAGCTAGAACCTTTATATAACAAGACAGGTACCATATAGGCAGGGTTGGATGCTCCAAGGCAAAGGCATAATTTGAAATCCTAAGAAGTCCCAATAGTTGCTGGTTTTTGTCATTTTGGGTCGAGATTGTTGTTGGGTTATATTCAGGTGGGTTCTTTTGTGGACATATCAGCACTAGAACCAGCTCATGGACCCACTGGGCCTGGGAGTCCCATCACGTTGTGAGGGTGAGAAGGATCACCTGACCAGCACTGTCTCCTGTGAGCAATGGAGAAGGACAACTTCATCTCACCTTGTTGCTTTTTCAGGCAGCTTTTGGACCCTGAATGCCACAGGGAGTGCCAGGACACAGCATGGACCTATGGCTCCCCAGGGCCAGAGCAGCAGCAGTACCAGTGGCAGCCCCATCCCTGGGCACTGGGACAAGGACAGGATGAGGCTCAGTGAGGCCATGGCCAGGATGGGCCAGGAAGAACTGCCTCAAGACCCTGAAACAGAAACCACCTGAAGAAGCAAGAGTGCTCAGACAAGCTCAGGGAGTAGGTCTAATGAAGCTCATACAGCTGTGCTGGCTTGTACAGGGAGCAAAGTTTTGGCAGAACCTGAAGAAGACTTTCTAGCTATGCAGGTTGCTGCTGGTCTCACTCAGTTTCTCTTTCTTACATTTAGTTTTATTTTAATTTAGTTTATTTTATTTTACTTTTTATTTTAATTTTACTCCTATTTCAACAAGAACAAATATCAGTGATCCAATATTGATCTCATCACTGCTCTGAACATCCTTGGGGTCACAAGGAATAGAGGACTTCTCAGGAACCTGAAAAGTTCAGCTGGGGTAGGGAAAGGACTCAGAAAACAGCAGCACAGGACTAAATAGTTATCTAGTTTCTTCTTTAAAGTGACATTCTTTTTAATTTTTTTTTTCTTTGGCGTGTTTCCTCTGACTTGAGGTCTAGGTGGGGAAAATGTAGAAGAAAAGAGAGAAGATGAAAATAAAGTCGACTTCCAAGACTGGAAGTGAAAGATTGCAACAGGCACTTGGAAAGAGACTGGAAATCTCTTTTTGAAATATTAGATCTTCTTTGTCTGAAAAGACTGGCATAGAGAATGGAAATAAATTCAAAATTAAAGTCTTTTTACATGTCCTATTATTACATACATTTAGCTGCAAGACTTCAGAAATTAAATAGCCCAAATAAAATATGTTGATAGAGTATTTCATACAGTTTAACAGAAACAGAAAGAATCTGAATGATTCAAAAAGCTTATATAACTGTTTTGTTTTATTCATTTACATAAATCACATTTACCGTAGGTGTTTTATTCAAAATAAAGTTTTGGGAAAATAAATTGAACAGATGAACCTAGGCAAACCTGGTGATTTTTTCATGAGTAGTGTTTGATGATAAAAGCATAAAAGCATAATGTGGTATCATTTCACCAAGGCACAATATGGATCATCCATATGGAGCAGAAGCTGATAACACTGCAAAGAAGAAAAAATAAACAGAACAGATGTACTTGTAAAATCAAGTCTGCACCCACCCTGAGTACCTGTTTCTTTGTGTAGAAACTTCTTCTGCAAGTTTGTCCCACAGAGTTGCTGGAACAGGAAATCACTGGGATGCTGCGCTGCACACTTGGCTTTATGTGTGACCATTGTGGAGAACAGAGCTCTCACAGCCCCAGTGAGGGTAGCTTAGATCCTCAAGGTGCTAAGCAAGATTACAAGGGAATACATTTTATTTTCTATCATTCCTCTGCAGCCTTCTTGAAAAAGTAAAACTTGTATCAAATTCAAACCTCCTTAGAGCCATGGTACTGCACTGGTTGAGTAGAAACACTTCTCTTAAAACGCATTGGGTGGTGTGGAGTCATGAGGAGACTCCTGGGGTACAAGAAGCTCTGCTGCTTAGACTTGGTTTGGTTCTTTGGAAATGCTGTAAGTTTCAAACCTGTACTTTTTATATCATAGAGAAAACAAAACAGTTTCCATTCACTTGTGGAACATTCACCTGTTTTTTTCATGTCAGCAAATAAAACAGCAATTACTTGCACAACAAAACTCCAGCCTCCAGTGTATCTCCCATGCACCTAAGCAGACAGAGCAGTCCTGTTGAGCTCTCCACATGCTGAGTAAGGGCAACCAAAGCATCTGGGCAAGACTGTTTTGGCCTGTTCGGGTCTTATCATGAATTAACATTGGCTTTGTAGTTATGGAAGTCCAACCACTAATGCTTCCTAGCTGACACTGAGGTTTATTCCTCCACTATTTATCAGCTGCTTTACTGATAGCTATTTACTCTTCTATATCTTTTGCTTAATACAGACTTGAAAATGTCTTCTTCCACTCTCTTCCACAAGCTCATAATGCTGCTCCTTTAAAAGTTAATGTATTTATAAGCATGCTGTGCCATTAAAGCATACACCACAGTACTTGAAATAAAGTGACTGCAAGTTCTGTTGTATGTTTATAAATGCATCAGAAAGTACTTAAAATTATATGAAAAGCTCTCAGTTGTTGTTTTCTTCTCTTTTAAAGCCCATCTCCCTTATTCCATCAGTAAAACAAGACAGATGTGAATCAGCAGCTCAGCAACTTGGTGGAATGAGTACTTATGAACCAGAATTTTAAAAAGTGGGCACACAGGAATAGGTTCTTCATGACCTAGGAAGGCAGACCATGTGGTCAACATCTGGGAGATACCATACATGGACTCTGATTTAATAAAGTACTCACCCATCTGCTTCTTTCTCAGAGTGAGGAGAATAAATAGCATGCCACATCCCACACACTCCAGCTGTCCCCAGCATCCAGTGCTCTGCAGTTCTTCTAAAAATAAAAAAGGAACTTTACTGTGTTTCAACAAAGACTCCTAGTCAAAAAAGAGAGGGAGACAGTGTGCAGTAAAGAGAGCTGTATAAGAGTGCCTGTAAGCACTTCAAAGGGAAGAAGAAAGTTGTCTTTTGTTTACAAGCTCTATATGAGGGAACATTGTGGTGCTGCAGCAAATAAAACCAACAGAACATTGGGTTACATCAACAAGGGCATCTCCAGCAGAGATAATGTTGTTATCTCACTCTACTCAATGATTGTCAGACCACACCTGGAACACTGTGCTCAGTTTTGGTCCTGGTCATTAAAAAAAGTTTGTGGATGGGCTGGAGAGGGTCCACAGGAGGGTCACAAAGAGAGTCAAAGGAATGGAAAGGATGATATATGAGGAAGGGCTGAGAAAACTGGGTTTGTTCAGTCTTGAGAAAAGAAGGCTTAGAGGAGACATTATCACCATGTTCCAGTATTTAAAGGATGGTTGCAAAGAAAATGGAGATTCTGTTTTTCCAATGAGTCACAAGGAAAAGACAGGGGCTAATGGATACAAGTTATTTCTGAGGATATTCCAACTGGACAGAAGAGAAAAAATTTCCTTAAGGTAATGGATACAAGTTACTTCTGAGGATATTCCAACTGGACAGAAGAGAAAAAATTTTCTTAATGTAAATAATCAGTTATTGCAATAATCTTCCCAGGGAAGTGGTGGATTCCCCAAAATGAAACAATTTTAAGATTCAGCTGGACAGGGTGCTGGGGAATCTTGCCTAGACCATGATTTTGCCAAGAAATATTGGACCAGATGATCCTTATAGTCCCTTCTAATCTGGTATTGTATGATTGAGTGATTTTATGATTGTTTGAAGATTACCTTCTCTTCAAGCACTGTGATATAGCTGGCTGACATATACATTATATGCCATTCTGTCTTTTCCAGAAAGTACTCTAGTTATTTCTCCTATATTCTGGTGTTGGTGTGTTGGTATGCAGTGATATCACTATAAATGGATTACTGAGTCCACAATTCATTGACTGCAGCTCAGTAATGAACACTTTGCATCTTTACTTACCACAAATCTCCTAGCATGAATCAGTGAAACTCCTAACTGTGCTGTAGTAGTGTGAGAAAATTTTTCCCTTAGAGAGGAGAAAGTTCTGAGGCAGTAGGTCTTTCTGTGTTTCCACAGCAGAAAATTACAGGCAGATCATTAGAAAGAATCCAGACTGGGAAGTTCAATAAAAGTCCAATTAGATATAGTAGACAAATAGTCATTTTCCACTCCATCTCAGGTGGGTGCAGACTTAATTTATTTCTTTTTACTCAACCTTAAGATCCTTGAAAGTTTAGAGTATAGCAGAAAATATTCTGTCTGGAGCAACTCAGAAGATTAAGCGAGGTATATATTTTTATAAAATCTAGTTCTAAATAATTTACTGATTTAACTGATTTATAGCAGAAAACCAATAAAATTATAACAAGCATATTTGTAAAATATACTTTGGATCTGCATTGCTTTCAGAACAAATACCATAAAGCTGACATTAACATCTTCCTGGTGCAGCACAATGTCTTGGTGAGGGCATCTTGGTGGTGACCTCTTGCTTTTCAAGGTCTATCCACTCTGCAGTCAAGCATGTAGTCACAGCCCACAGAAATATGCATGTACTTACTTCAGCTTGCTTAGCTCAGAGGTGAAAAGCCTAAAAAGCAGCACAGGTTCAGCGCCTGATACCCCATCCCTGATAGCCTTGTGCTGTCAGATCTGAAGATTGTTCTGTTGTGTTTTCAGTATTACTGGTGTCAGGAAGAGTTTAAATGAAATACACATTCTTTATATTTTCTAATAATAGTGTAGATGTAACCAGAGTAATTTGCTTATTTTCTCCTTTACTGAAATATGTTCTTAGATATTAATATAAAAACCTGTTTCTATCTATTTTCTGGCTTTTTCAACCTGAATCATACAAAGTGCAAAATAGTGCTAGACTACTGTAGCACACTACACCAGTTTAGATCTGAAAACAGCCTGGTTATGACAGCATGGAACTGGTGGGCCTCTCTGATGCCTCAATAATACATCTTAACTGAGTCTGGACCCACACTGTGCAAAAACTTTGGGGTTACATGGAGAGAGAAAATGAAAAATGTCGCAAAATGGAGGAGGGGGAAGGTGCATAAACCCACTATTCAGTGATCTTAGCATGTCTAAACTGTATCATTCCTTCAGAAGCTTAGTACCAAAATTTCTCCAGCAAGTTTTCCTGTAATTATTCACTTATCTATTTTTATCTTTTATCCAACAATGTGTGTGTTTTGCATTAGACCATTATTAACTCAGACTAGTTTTCCAGGAAGTTAGTGTGTGAAGCAGTTTTGTCATCTGACTGCATGCCTCACTTCAGCTGCAGTAAAAAACTTCCTGAGAGATGGCAAGGGTGTCACTAGCTCTCACCATTGCATAACTGCAATGCAGACTCCAACACATTCAGAATGAAGAGAACTCAGACATGATGGCCTATTATTTCCTAGATAAATACTTTTGCTATTAATCTATGCATGATAAGTGGGTAGTGTCTCTGAAAAATGGTATCCCATGAAGCTGATAACAATCCTGTGTGTTTATCCCCTTTGCAGCTTTACTAGAGTTGGAGTTCAGATTCCTAGATGGTTTTATCTACATCACTCTGAAGCATTGCTTGGATATTTTTCCTTTATTTCCTAGAAGAGATGCTTTGGTTAAATGCAAGCAATTAAATAGAACATGAAGACTCAAGCTAAAGATAACTGTATGTATTAAATTCAGTATAAATGCAAAAAGTAGGTGTCCTGGAGTTCTACATGGACTTAAGTGAGAACCTAAATCAAGCGTAATTCTGGAAATCTGTCCCCCAACTCACACTCTAAAGTTATGATGATGTAATGGAAAATAGGGTGGCATTATCCAAGACAACAAGTAATTGCACTAAAGGATTTTACTCTAGTGGAAGCAAAACAGCTAAACTTCTGACAGATGTTTAGAGGATTCTCAGCCTTGTACAAACAAGTTATTATTGGCATTTGTCTAAATGTACTCATATGCTACCCTTGAAGTGTGAACAACCTTGCTAGAATTAAAAATGCATTACTCTGAAGCATAAACATGAGGGTGCTTAAGAGGTTCAACTTATTAAAAATCTTATTCACCTTTGAGTCTTTCTTAACAGGTCATTTATTGTTTTCTCCAGTTCTATTCAACATCAGATGTATAAAAAGTATCATCTGAACTCTGTACATTCCCTGTCTTAAGGATTTCTTCTTGCAGCAAAGATATTTGCCATCTGGTGAACCTCCACACGCACAAAATTATAATTAAATTGCCCCTGGTCCCTTGCATTCTGTTTGTCAGAATGTTCTCTGAAACAGTCATGGAGTGTGTTATAAAGTTGGAGATTTTATTAAAGCAATTGGTTTTGTGTAAGGTTTTTTGTTTCCTACACTTCTGCTAAAGAAGCAGCACTATGAACAACATTCTAGTCTGGTTTTAAGTTCACAAGACTTAAATGTTACATTGTATAAAATTCTTTTGCAGTTATTCCATTAATTCGAGTTCTATTAATCTTATTGCTAATTCTCTGTCTTGAACCTTAGCCCCGCACAAACTCCTTGCAGAGATGTATAGAAGGGCATTACACTGCTGAAAGCAGGACATTTTTGAAAGCAATTTTCTGCCTTGAGGAAACCTGAAACTTCCTGTTGAATTATCATTACATAATTTTGTGTGGCCTTGAAATGTAAAGTAGATTATATAATGGTACCTGATGTAGCGACCTCGGTCCTGGAATGAAGAGTTCATAGCAAAAGGTTTATTCAATTTTAAGGCACTCCATCTCTGCTCAGAGAATACAAAAGAGTAGAGAAGTATTGATTTCCCATTGTCTTTTTTTAGTTTGGAGACTGATCATGAACAGCATGAGATATCTGTTTTCTACTTAATGTTTGAAATCGGACTCATGCTGGCTTTATCAGAAAAATCATAATGCATTGTTTCTCTCCTCCCTGAATGAATGCTGCTCTTATAACCTAGAGGGCATAACAATGAAACCATTTTTTCTTTCCTCCATGCAAGTAAATGTAGCAGCTAAGATATTTTAGATTAATTCTATGAGTTTTTCTTTTGAATGCAGGGCTCTTTTGATGTGAGTATGAGCCTACTGTTCTGAACCCTACTGAACTCCTGCATCATTGGTAGGTCTAGGGAGACAAGACAGGGAAAAAAAAGCTAATTCCTATCACTTTTCTCACATTACCTCAAAATAATCGTGCCTGTGTAGTCTCAGTTGTAGTTTCTGTGATTATATCTTGCTTAATTGTACCTGTGTCACAGCTACGATAAGAAGGAATGAGAACCCCATTCCTCTGATTTGGTTAAGTACCAATTTCTATAAAATGAAATAATTGCCTTTATGGATCATTGCCACAGACAGAGAAGTATTTTCAGCAGCAAATGGAGAGATTTTCCTGTCAGGCAGACTTCTGTGCCCCAGGTTTTGCAAGGCACTAACACTAACACCAACATTAGTATAGTTTCCTCATTGCAACCCAAGAGACAATCTTAGGTGAAAACCCCACAAATAAAATAGTCAATTTTTGGACCTTCGTTGTGTGCATCACACAAAAGGATGTGCTATATGTCATCTGTATGCCAGGATTGCTACTGACTGCACGAATGGGCACTATCCTTGCTGAGAACACAGTGTGGCCTTTGCCAAGGTCATATTCCTGGTTCTGCACTAAGAAAAGCTTTTCCTCCTATTTCCACTTTCAGGCCCAGACTGCATCCTTGGGACCAGCATCCTCTGCATTTTTTGTTATCACACTCTTTGTTGTTGCTTCTTTCCCATGGAGTAACTTCTGGTAAATGCAATCAGCACTGCCATCCTGGGCTATGTGATGCTGCTGATATGCCTCTGCCCAGACTGCATCATGTTGATCCTGACCCTGACCCAGTGAGAATAAGATGNCTGCTTTGTGCAAACAGCATCCTTTAATGTCTATAATGAAAATGCTTTAACCAGCCCATGGTTAGGCCTCCATGCAGCTGAAAGCTTGGAAGTTTGTCAAGATTTGTGGTTTATATCATGTAGCCATTAACATTTATTCGTAACATTAAAGGATTTTCTGGGGACTCTGCAGCATACACTTTTCTGCCTAAAGGCCCCAGATGCTGTGAAGAGCAGATTCTCAAAACCTTTCTTTGCCATTCTGCAGAATGGGCAAGAGCACAAGGAGCTGCACACCCATAACGGGAATAATTTCCCCCATTTCAAGGCAGACTAAAGAATACAGAACTATGTATACACAGGACTTTGCCTCTTGTTCTAAGAAATGCACAAACAAAAGCTGTCCTTGTATTTTTCTCACTGCCATGAATGCACCTACCACACTAATTCTGGTTTAGTTGCCAGGAATTACCAATACATTTCAAGCATATTTTTGAAAAATTAAGAAAAAAAGATGTCATACACAACTTTTGCATGGATATCCTACACTTCAGCTGCCTTAATACAGTAGAGGTTTATTGACTTACTGCAAGCTACATTTGAATGATTGCTTCATATATTATGATATGCAACATTACATCCTGTTTCTTTTCTATTTCTATAGCCCAAAGACTTACTGGAATTGGTGTGTCTCAGACTCATAAAAAATACATGACTTTAAAAAAAGATTATTATATAAAAATCCACCAACCTTGAGAAACTGCAGAGGTGGGGGATTTTTGCACTGGAATTCATTTCAGTTTGCTAACATTATCCCTATGTATCTTCACTTTGAAAGTACAATCTGGCAATTTATAATAAAGAGCCATGAAACAGCTTTCCAGAAAGGAATGAAAAAACCCTATAAATTAAAAACTCCCAGAAATCTGGATGCCTGATTGCAAGTGAGAGCAATATACTTCAGAGCTGGTGAAGAAAGAATAATAATCTATGGTGTATAAGGACTCTGCTACTTAGTCAATAAAAGATGGGTAATCTTCTCCCCAGAGCTTTGCAATATGAACAGAAAATAACCAAAGTAAAATGTTTTACATTATGCTATTGTGTGTGATTGTTTAGTGAGCCAGAGAGGCAGGTGAGAAGCAGCACTCCAAAAGGGAAATATTGTCACTATGGGAGAACTGTCAAACTACGGAGATGGATGTTTCTTCCCAGTACCTTAGTGGTAGGGTACTGAAAAATTGGAGGGCAGAGGAAGGGCTTAGGCCAAAGCAACAATCAGAAGCAGTAGTAAGGCAAAATACCGTTGCGTTACAATGTGAGATCCCCCATCCCAAAGCATTTGTATTCGATGTTTTAACAAAAATTTTACAGCAAAGGAAAAAAAGATGTGCTTCTTTTACAAACATATATAAGTGCACCTATTCAGAGCAGGTATTTGATTTAGAAGCTAATAGCAATCTGAAATAGCTGCCTGAGAATCAGCATTACAAAATAAAAACTTAGCACTAAACTAAAATATTTCATGGGTTTTAAGTGCAAAACTCTCATTTTGTTAGGAACTGTACAGCTTTGTAAGAAAGTGATCTCTAGGGCTCATATTCTTTATCAAAACCTGTTCTGAACTGTTCTGAACTAGTTGTAGTGAAGTATCAAAGCTGGGTCCATACAATTAGATGTTTGTAGAGGAGGTTGAAGTTGTCAAATTAAGAAATGGATCACTGCCTAATTTCTTGCATATAAGCTTTTCCAAGAGCTTCTATAAATCTTTGAAGGAAGTATTGAATCTTGTATTACCCTTAAGTAATAGACATATCAAGGCAAAGTTGTGGTACAGCTATGGCTTACTATGTCTCCAACAGCCTTGCTCCCTCTTTATGTTACTGACCCGTTCTGTTGGGTCAGCATCTTATGAAAGTCACTCTAGACTCAAGTTAAACCAAATTAACATCACTGAATTAAACATTTTATGGAAGAGACCTTTTCTACAACACTGTGATTGAATGGATGTGACTTCAGGTGCACACAGTAACTCTCAAAAGAATTTTATTAGCCAAAATAGATATGAGCCAAAAGATATGTGACCATACCCCACAATGCCAGTTATCTGGAGTAGACGCACTCAAAGTGCATCATGCTGAAACTGGGCTACTGTGCAATAAAGTCACCTACTGAGAGAACAAACTTTAAGAACTGTAACTTCGGGTTTGTGATACACATAGTAAGAAGGGTCACAAATGGTTCCAATCATTTGTTGTTAGGTTTAGCTCATTTTTAAAGTTATCTGTTTCAAAGACAAGAGACCAGACTGGAACACAGACTGGAAGTGCAGGTGGTGCTTCTGCTTTAATTGTTTGTTCCTTATCCATCAAAATGAGAAATTATAATCTGAACATCTTGAAACTGGAGGAGTAAGATAGGTGCCTAGATGCTTAGACATGGACAGTAGTAGAACTGTAGGGGCCTTTATTGGTGCTGTATTATTAAAAGGCTGATAGCTTTTGGGCATATAGGAAATTTGGTAAAATGTGTGAGTTATTCTGTTTGCTTGAAAAGCAATGTTCAAAAAGGCAGGTGAGTCCATTAGAGACTTCACTCACACTGCTCAAAATGTCAGTATTTTAATAATATTTTTAATTCAACTGAGAAAATGAATAAAAATCAATGAGTCATTTCTTATTACAAATGTATTAAAAAAGGTATCAAAAAAGTTTAGTAACAGGTTGTCGTGGCTTAATCTCAGTGGGAAATTAAGCCCCACGCAGCCTCTCAGTCACTCCCCAGCAGTGGGATCAGGAAGAGAATCAGAAGGGTAGAAAACCTGCGGGTTGAGACAAAGACAATCCAATCGGGAGAGTAACGTCACACACATAAACAAAGCAAAACAAGAGATGAAATCATGGCTCCCAAAGGTCAGGCAGGTGTTCAGCCATCTCCAGGAGAGCAGGGGCCACAGCACATGTTACAGTGACATGGGAAGACAAACATCTTCCTTCTGAATATCATCCCCTTCCTCCTTATTACTCTCATTTTATATACTGAGCATGATGTCATCTAGTATGGAATATCCCTCTGACCAGTTTGGGACACCTCTCCCAGATGTGTCTCCTCCCAACATCTCATTCACTCCCAACTTCCTCACCAGCATGGAGTACAAAACCAGAAAAGGTCTTGTCTCTGTACAAGCCTTACTCAGAAATAACAAAAACATCACAATATTAGGAACCCTATGTTCAGCACAAATCTAAAACACAGGTGCATACCAGCCACTGTGAAGACAATTCTACCTCCTTCAAATCCAGAAGGATTTCATAGTTTCGTAGTTGGTGTCTTATATCACTCAAGACCCAAACACTTCCCCAAAACTGAATTAAACAAAGCTTAAGACCTTCAAAAGCATTAGAAAATAGATTAGCTTTCTTAACATAGAAGCATTTTTATACCATAAAATTGCTCACATGTATACACTCATATAGATTAAGTAGAAGAGCAAGCAAAGTATCCAACCAGTATAATTGCACAAATTTGGTGTCTGTCAAGAAGACATTTTCTTGCCAAAAAAGCTGAACTTGCAGTGTAACTATTCCTCTCAGGGTTGGTATATAATGAAGTACAAACTCCTTTGGGAGTTGCTTTTGCTGCTGGAATTCAAACTGGAACAAGCAGACGCTAGGGTGAGATAAGGAATACTCCTGCTATGCTCCACAGCTGCATTGTATGTCTGCAGTGTGCAATGTGAAACAGTCTTTGGCCTCCCAAGCACAGGCAGTGAGCCAACAAAGCTCTTGCATGTATCTTTGTGCCTTTGCAGTCTAAAGAATGTGGTTATGTGCTTCGTTGAAGAAACGGAACCTTGAGGGAATGGAATAGATTATGGGGAGCTTCCTTGTGCACACTGGTACATACGTGTGCATTCAGAGCCACACTTGTGTTCCCAGGAATGCTGTGACTTGTCCACCANAAAGTGTGCTGCAGTCACTTAATCTGCATAGTCCTAAAAATAGAGTGGGCACACAAACACAAATTTCTGCATACAATGCTGAAAACCTCTGAACCTGAGCCTTACCCTTGTCCATATTTAGCTATTTATCTGCAATGTTTTTGATAGATCAGCGTTTACTTTTTGTTCCTACAGCAGCAACTGTAAAGGAAGATACCTCACTTTTCCATCTCTGGAAAGCAAATGTTACAAGAACTGTAGCATCAATTGTAAGCTGTAATGACTGATGCATTAAAAAAAAAAAAAAAAAAAAAAAAAAAAAAAATTTGCTGATTTTCTTTATGTCTCTGAATTTTAATAAAGTTTGATTAGAATTTTATTTATTGTATTTACATGATTTTTATTTCTCTAGTATAGAATCCTTTGTAACATTTTAAGGGGATGAGGGAATTCTACAGTCAGAGAACTCTATTTTGTGTTGTTTCAGAGCTAGACCTAACAGTACGGAGCAGTGATATAGAGTAGACCTACTTAAAAATATCAGACTTGTTTGTGCTAAAGAGCGTCTGCATTAAACACCAAAATGTTTTCTATAATTAAATAAACTTTCTAAAAAACCTGTTGGAGTGCCTTAATCTTGGAACCAGCACCCATGGAGGCAAATTAGGGAAGCCTATGCCAGTAACATAATTTACTGACTGAGTATTAGCTCACCAGTTATAAGTAAAAACCTAGTTTCAACCTACATTGCATCTTGCATAATTTGAGTAGTCATTTATAAGCTACTGATTATTACAGTTGGGCTTCCACAAAAACAAAAAAAAGCAAAAGAAATTACAGGAAGAGCTAAGTATGCAAAGGAATGTAAGAACATAGCTGCATTAAACAGTAATACCTTACCTGTGAGACAGTAGTAATTCACTCCAAATATAAACATGTTTCTGTCAGAAGTTAAAGTCTTAAGAAAAGTGCTTTCTAAGATAAAAAATGTACTAGGTAATATTCCATTACAAGCATAAACAGAATTTTTTTGTTGTGTTTATTACACAGTCTTACCACTCTGTAATTGTAATCTAATCATCGGTGCTGTAATATTTATTCCTTTTTATAAACTTATTATTTGTACAAAGTATGCAGAGCAGATAATGAGTCATGTTCTTACTGAGTGGCAAAGAAGAGTTTAAGTTAGTTTTGGACTGAATTAAGTAATAGAGAATGTAAATAACAGACAGTGATTTCAAAGAGAAATCAGGTCAAGACAAGTTTGTGAAGAATAAAGAGCTAGGGGATATCCTAAATGACAAATGGAAGAAAAAAAAATATAGGGAAATAATAAAAAAAATTAAAAAGAAAAAAAAAAGATAACATGAAAATAGAAGTTATGTTTTTAAGATTCACCAAGAGGATCTAGGAGACCTAACTTTTGAAATTCATTCTGAAGCAATTTATAATTACAACTCCTTTTAAGAAAAATGTTGAGGAATAACATTAGAAATCAGTTGTTTCTCAAATCACTCAGGAAGGCATCCCTATAAAACAAAGGAATGAAATTTGTTATTTAATGAAGAGTGTCTTCAAGGGACAAGTGATCTAAAGAGAAAACTGGAAAATAAAATATCCAAACCAATCTTTTAAGGCATACAGTAAATTCAAAACAATATTGAAATATAAGGACATGAGAACCTTAGATTACAAATCATATAGAGGATGGTAGAGAACACTGCTGCTAAAGTTTACTTTCGTTCAGCTCTGTATTTCAGAAGGTATAATGGCAGTAATGAAAACAGTATGTGAGGAAAAGTCTTTAAGTCAATCAAATTAATCTGATTAATTTACCTAAATTTTGGAAAAGTCTTATGCATCTTAAATATTTCCTGAAGCATTTGCTTAAGTTATCCATGGAAATAATTACTCACTTTTAAAGACCTTCAGTGATAGAACCAGACAGATCAAGCTTAAACATTACACAACAGGTTTTGTTCTGGAAGCTTTAGATTAACCAAATTATTTTTACTAACTAGCAAAAAAAAATAGCCAAATATTTATGAAAAAATGCTTTTTGAGGCATTTCAACTTATACTTAAATCAGAGTATGATTCCACTTTAGATTTCGACAGCAGCACTGGTAAAAATTCTGGTGCTATTAGGCTTCTTAAACCTATTTATGCGCACAATCGAGACAGAATTACATCAAAGACAAACTGTTTGACCATAAAAAAGTGATAGAAGTGGGAGATACAGTACAATCCAAAACCAGAGCAGTACTCAACAGAGAAGTAGAATAGTTCCCTCAGTTCATGTAGTTGTCAGTTTTGTAGATAAGATTTTTTTGCTAAGCAGATGCTGATTTGTGGGGTCCAAATGCAGCCTTAAACAAGTACATTGCAAAGCAAGCAAACAGTAAAAAAAGGGCTATGTATTGGCACCCCAACCAAGTATCTGGCAAAAAAATGTAGCATTTTTTAATGTGTATTCAAAGGTACATGTGCTTATGAAGGTGATTTTATCAGAGAAATTGGACTGTCAAGGTATGTTAGTTTCTCAGCAAGTTCACTGTGCCAAGCAGAATTTTTTATGGGACCAGCAGGAGGAAGTGTTTCTTTTTGTCAATTCTTCTTTTTCACTGTGAACTTTAAAATTCCCTAGTGGAAGTAGAACACAAGAAAAAATTCATCATATTCCTTAAAATGCTTTAAGCTATCAATAAACCATCAGAACATGAGTAGGCTGCTGATTACATAATCAAACTTGCAATGTATGCATTAAATCTGTTTTTAAAAAGCCCTGTTCACTAACACACTTTAACTAATTTTTTTTCAAACATGTAAAATAAAGAGTTATATTATGAACACAGTTAAGTTTCTACTCTGTAACAGAGTAATACAGTAGTTATCTTTAGTAAACAGAAGTAATATAGTGTCTCAAAAGTGTCAGCATTTTCAGTACATATTACACCAAAAGCATATCTGGAGAGTAGAAGTAATTTAGGATGAAATATATTCTGATAACTAGTGCGTGGCAAAGCTAACAAATAATGTTAAGCCTTTTATGTGATACATCACACAGTATCCATATGGTGATGTATAGTTATATTAGTGATTCCAAATAAGATTGAACTGATTATTACAGACGAGTTAGATTTCTTTCTTCACACATTTTCCTAACCATTGTTCTTGTGTTCTAAGAATACAATGGTGTCACCAGCTGGATTAGATGTTCTTGGTCTGCTGTTCTCTTATGTTTTCAATTCAATCATTTCAGGATCAGGATGCCCTAAATCTTTGAGATGGAAAACAAACAGGTGAAAATAAAACACAGGTAGAATTATACATCATAAAAAAACCCCAAACAACAGGGTGAGAGGAAAGACAATCTTCTGATACTTAAGGAGAGGCTAGGTTAATGTATTCCAAGATGAGCAGATAAAGTAGCTGTGAGGACTGGATCAAAGGATGAGACTTTATTGAACAAGGGTCTTAAACAGAAGTCTAAGATAGCTTTGAAAAATAGCAGAAGAGAATTTGGACTCTGAAGATTGCAGGTTGCAAATTGTTCTGAGTCTATTTTGGTACAGAATTCCTGTTGCCCTAGGAGTTCCACACAAAGAACAGAATGACTCTCTGGGCTCAAACATAGCCTTGCTCAATTTATTGTCTATGAAAGTGTATTTGCACAAAGACCCTCAAAGTCTGTAATCTCAGAAAAAAACAAACACACTTTTACTGCAGCAGCTTAGAATTTTTTTGAACATACTTTGTACAATTCAAGTTGAAAATTGTAAGATGAGGCTGATGCAATTTAGTTCTTTTCCCTTAAAAAGAACCCTAAAAGTAAAATATATTGCTTAAGCAGCAGGCACCTTTTCCTTTTCAAGCTGCTTCTTATGCCTCAAGCAGGATGCTTATAGTCTGAGTGTTTTTATTATAACAAAAAAAAAATTCCGGAACAGTGCCAGAGACTCCAGCAGCTGTGAGTCAAAACTAAATATCACATGGGTGGGATCACCATAGTAACTAACTCAAATACATCAGATACAATACATGAGTCCACTCTTCAGTTTGTCTTTCACCTGAAGTTTAAGTTCTGATTACTTTCTCTGTTAAAGCTTACTAAAGAATATTAATAATAATATTATTGATATATTATCCAATAATATAACAATCTCTCTGTTTATAGGCATTTAATATTCCACAGCTATAAATTACATTGTACCAAGAAAGAAGAGAGGAGTTGGTGTCTGAAAATAAAGAGGCACAAAAAAGTATCCTGAGGTCCCTTCTTCACTTCAGAACAGGGTTAAGTTGTTCTTCTGTTTGCAGAAGGAAATACACTCTTTGGGGCTTCTGATAGTCAAGATGAAAAAACAAGATAACCACCTTCAATATCAGGTCCTGGGAAAGCAATGGAATTGTAGCAGATGGCAAACACCACAGCTCTGGACCTTCTCATGAGACAGTCTTTGAAGTATGTTGGCTTTGTGAGTACCAGTCAGCAATGATGTCCTCAGCCAACCTGGGACCGTCCTCCCCAGTGCTCAGGACCCTGTTTCATCTTCCCAGGGCCACTGGTCCCTGTTCTGGCAGCACTGCAGCAATACTGGTCTCCACCCCATCTTTTCTCATCTCCTTTTGCCAAAATTCATCACTTGCCACATTGGGAGCTGTTGATGGACCAATCTGTGCCCCATGGGTGAGGGCATGGCCAGTTCTGGGACACCCTCAAGCCTGGCTGCCCAGCTCTGGGGAATTTGCTGGTCCATACTCTTTTGGACAGACTCTGTCGCAGAGAAGGTGAACAACAGGGTGGATCACCATGTTCAGCAAGTAATTAACAATAATTCAATTCAGAAATGGAAAATGGTTTTGAATGCAGGGTTTTTACTTGGTTTAATATCTGGTGAATGCAATAAAAAGTGTGATTATTAAAAATTTATTGGGGCTTACCTAGGGGAAAAGACTACATGTTGGTTGGAAAACAGCATAATCAGTGAAAAGGGTCATAACTGCATTTTACTAAAATTGGGATACAATTCATTACAAAAAAATGAAAGGATCTGTGCTTAAGTGAAAACTGCCAGATGAAGAAAATAATATGGATCATCAGTCCCTGGGGAAAAAATCTAAAGGCAAGGGTGAAAGAGAGCTGCATTGAACCACATCCAGGTAAAATGTTACTGAGAAGAAAGTAATCATAACACAGGAGTATGTCTGGCAAGACATGCGAATTAACATTTTCTGCTTCATCTGGGAGAGTAGAAGACTCAAGCTGGGGTGTGGCTACAACACAGGCAATCTAAAGGAAAATAATGCAAATGACCCGAGGTTTAGAAAACATTAGCTATAAGGATTGTTTTAAAGAGTAGAAATTTCTTCCCCCTTAGAAGACTTGAGGGAGATAATAAAAAAACTTTGAGTATGAAAGTCTGTTTTAAAAAAGTGAGAAGGTATTCTATGTCTGTAGGATAAATTGTGACAAGAAACAATGAAGCTGAAAATTTAAACTGTGAAAAGTTAAGAAAAACAAAGTGCTGAGTATTTTGTTTTGAGTCTCTCTGCCACCGAGGTCTTTAGAAATATGCTAGACAGCCATCTGTCCGCAATGATAACATGTATAGTTAATCTTGTCTTCTGGGATGGACTGTCTCTTAGAGACCCTTCCAACAGTTTTTTAACGTAGTTATTGCCAAATCCCAGCAGATCTTTAATGGGAACATTGGCAAGATAGTATGTACTGCAGTATCTGTAAAAGAAATATACAACATCTATAAATATGGTCTACTGAATTTTCAGATTAATTGTGCAGGACTCTGCACTTAGCTGTTGTTGCTGCTATACTTTGTGGAGAAAAATAAGACACAACATGTTATTGGTTTACAGTGGTAGCTGATACTTAAATTATTAGTACAAGGTTTCCTGAAGAAACAGAAATTCAAGGACATTTGAAGGACAAAGTATGTCAGATAAAAAGTTTGTTACTGCTACAAAGCCCATGAAAGAATGTATTTGGAAGCATCAAAGACAACTTCAATGATACACTGTGAAATTTAAAGTCGAGTTCATAGCTACTCTGTGCTGAATACAGCATTTCTGGGATGATGTTGCTTTTTGGGGTTTTTTTGAACAGTAAAGAAGGAAAGATTTGTGAAAGGAACAGTATTAGGAAATAAACTAAACTTTAAGAAAGGTGAAGCATACAACACAGGGGAGCTGAGTGTTAGGTATTTTTTAGCAACTGGCCACTGAGAGGTCTCTTTCCTTTTTATATCAAAGACAAGGCAGATGACTAAGGTTGGATTCCTGTTTCTGCTCTTCTGGTCCTCCGATGAAAGATTTATAAGGTTCTGCAAAACAAAACTAGTATTTTGGTTTGGTTTTTGTTTGGTTTTTTTGGGGGGGAAAGGGTGTAGATAATACAGAACAGGAATTGGTTTTGGCATATGTATTAACTGTGTCCTGTTGTGGTTAAACTCAAGGGAAGATCTCAATTTGAGAAGGCCAGTGTGACTCCCACACCAGCTAAATGTTTTAGAGGACTGGTTCAACCACATTTGGCAAAGTGAGGTAATGTCAGAATGTAGAATAGTGTAGCAATTCACCTAAAAGAAGATTTAGGTAAATTCTGAGAGGTTTTGCTGCCACACTAAAGGGCAAATGGACAAGTTACTGTTTAATAGGTATTGGACAATTCACACAGATTTCTACAACAAAAACTAATTCACCCCACAACGTGCAAAATTACTTTGAAGGCATTGGTTCCATCAGAAAGCACAGCTACAACAGCAGTGCACAATTTTAATGGTGCTTTATAAATGGCAGAACTGTTGCAAGCTCACATACATGTTGGTCATTGCAGCTAAAGCAGCAATGTCTTAAGGGAAGGGATTTGACACTGGGCAGCAAGTATTCAGTGTATCAAGAGTAAGACCATATGACACAGCCTATAAGGTTCAGGCATAAAGAGCGCAGAAGGAAGCAGCTGGGTTAAAAAAAGACAAAAGCAACAGCCCATGTATATGGTAAATCTCATTGGAATCAGCAAGGTGGCACAGAGCCAACGGCAGGACTTAGAATGCTCTGGATACGTGCATCTGATCTGGACAGGTTGTGACTCCAGATGGCCAAAAGACAAATCACATCCAGTTTCAACATTTTAAATGTTTAATTTTATTTAAAAGTCCTAACGGAGCTTTTCTGAGCAGGAAATGGCATGATCACTGCAATGCACAGCTCCAGGTGGGAACGAGTGCATTATTGTCATTTTTATTTTGAGCGAAGTCCTCCTGGTGTGGAGCAGCTGCATGGTCCCTAGGCATCCTGAAAGGTGGCACTCCAACAGGATGTCTGGAAGCACGGCTGGCGTGTCCCAGAAGGGGCTGCTCAAACCAGTTCTGCACAGACGGCTGGGAAAGTGCGAGTTCCCCTGTTGGTCACTAGCGTTCAGAGCGCCAGCTTGGACGCCAGTCTGTCAGAATTTAAACTGCCTTCACAAACGGCATGAACTTTATACATGAGAAGAGTAGGCAGCCTACAAGGGACACAGCAGGGATGCTTTCCAAAATGATCTAAGGCATCAGAAAAAAAAATAAAAGTAAAAAAGGATTTTATTGCTAACATGAAGTACATTTTGAAAAATGCAAAATATAAAAACTTCACCATTGGATAAATTTTCTAAAAGCAGCTTCCTACCATTCACAAGAGGCACGACTGAGAGTGTAGCAGATATTAAAACTAGTATCATGATCTTAAAAGACCTTAGGGATTTTTTAAAGGAAAAAGTTATTGGAAAAAACTTATTTGGACTTTTTTCTGTTCCATACCTTCCAAAAGTCTATAATCATGTTCTTCTTCCTGCTAATTAAAGGCCAATATACTGCAGCTTAATAACTGTCCACGATTCACTGAGAAAGAGAATGAGCTGTCTTATTCTACATAAAATCATCCATGAACCTCCATCCCATCATAATTTATTTTTAGAAGTAGGCTTGACAGCTCCTCTTCTGGGCCTTGCCGGCAGCATATTATATTTTGCCCCTCTGTGCATTGCACCTTGGACAACACCAGCACAGAGGATGCAGAGCAGAGGACATCAGGGCAACAAAAGGCTGAGGGTCCAAACTATTAAACCTCACCAACTGGCCATGTCTGCCCAAGGAGATTTCTAGAATTATCTTTAATTAGTGGTAACAATTCTGTTGTCAGAAAGAAGAGATGGATATGAGATTTGAAACCCTTAGCCCCAGATGTGCTTTGCAGCTGGCAGGTAGAGCACAAAACACTTTCTTCAAAAGCCAATAGCTACCTGAGGAAGGGCTTTGACTTCTCTCTTCATGAGAGCTTGGGAGTTTTAAGGCAGCAGGGAATACAGGCTTCAACTTTCTTGTAGAGGTTTGCTTTAGTGCTTTTATGAGTCTCTAACTTAAGCAGAAGGAGATGTCAGGAGGTTACTAGGTCTGAGGAGGAAAATTATTCTTACACACAAGCACAGTATCTCTGTGTTCCTGTGACATAACATTACAGACCTCTTTTTATCTAGACTAGTCAGTGGTAGTTCATTAAATAAAGCCAAACTATTCACACCACAGGTTAGAATATTCACTGCCAATGCTGCATAAATATAAACCCACAGGACTGCTTTGAGTACCTGGGTCAACCATTCACTCATATCTGCTAAACAGCTGTGAAGTAGCAACGGTGATTTTCCTGCATCCCCTCAGTTACTTAAGCATAAGCCATGAAAGTCTTCCTAGAAAATCTTTTGCAACAAGTCAACCTCTAAATTAGCTTGTAGATCCATTAGACCCAAAGCTTTGTTTATATTAGAACTGCCAGAGAGGTTGTAATTTGCTGTTCTTTTTAGTTATGAATACCATGGATTGCAAGACGAAGTAGAACAACACTGAACAATAAATGAAATTAAGGAACAGTTAACATCGATCGGTTCATGTCTGTTGCCAAGGGCAATCTTGGTGAGCCTAATTTTAAATTCTATTGAACAAATTAATGTGTAATTTCCTTATCACAAACAGTGCCTGATCAGAAGAAGCTTCAAGAGGTAAGGAGTGCTAATGGATTATGAAATTGGATCCTAGCCATGGCAATGAGCCTGGAGCTTTGCATCACCATTAATGGATGGTCTATAAGTACAGTGTGAAGAGATAGCACATTGGTCATAGATACTTCTTCATGCTGGGTTTTCTTCATTAATGTTTCTTGTCTTTAGAGCATCTCTGCCTTCTTTCAAGATTTTTTTTAACTGCCATCAGGATTATTTATTTTCTTTACCTCTGTTTCTTCTGTTCCCTTGTACTCTTCCTCCTTTGGTTTATTTTTAAAGGCACCTAAGATAAACTTGAAGAATTTTATGAATCAGCTGTGTCAACTTATGTAGCAGCAGCAAACACAACTGCAATTTTTTGCGTGACCAGACAAGTACGTGTTCAGGCATGCACACAAACCCACCCAACTGCTGAACTACCTTATTGTAGCTTATTTGTGATTTAGTGAAGGAAACAGAGCAAAGGGATGAAAAGAGAAGATGTTATTGATTAGCACTTCTTGGTACAAAATCAAAATCATCTCTTCCTAGTTTGTTTGGTTCTTTTTTTAAATATGGGACAGAAAGACAATTATAACAGAAATACACCTTCAGCTGCATCTTGTTATTTTTGTAGTCTATTTGGTTGAACTGGGTTTTGCAACTGAAATTTATTTTTGTTCTACTAGCAATATAAAAGGCTTTAAAATGTCACATGGAAGTTGGACTTTTGATAAACCCTTCAAAATAGTTAATTCCATGTAACATAATTTCTTCAAAGAAACTAATAAACAGGAATGACTTCCACAATTTTTTTTAGCAGCCTTGTTTTACAAGTACATTTTCACAATATCACCATAAATGCTTTTCCTACCAAGAAAAGTCAGAGCAATTTTCTTCTGGTTCTGTAGATCTTTGTTTGTTTCTTTTGTAAGGGCAAAATGCCTTTCCAAATTTCTCAACAGAAGCTTAGAAATGGCAGAGGTTTCAGCTCCAATAGAATTCAAACAGAATTATTTGATAAACTGCATACTCCAACCCACCTACAAAGAGCAAACTGGGAGGACAAATGGCAATTTTGACAGAAGCAATTTAAGAAATTGACTCACTCACATAAATCCCTATAAGCAGCATATATCACAGGGCAGAACTGTAGGATGAAGGAAAAAAAGGAGGAGAAAGAATGCTCAAATGTGAATGTTGAGGGCTGAGGAGGGAAAGAGTAGTAGGGCATGGAAATTGCTTTGATGCACAATGCAATGATTAGCTTTGATTTTCCTTGTGCTGTAGGTTTTCTCTGATCATACTGTAGAACTTGTTCAAGTATCGATGTATCTGTTTTGTATTGAGATGATGACCCTATCAGCCGAGCGTGATTCATAGTTCTTATTGAGAAATCAATTTTTGACTTCTCCAGAGAAGGTAGCTTTTGTGATAACATTTTGCTGTGGTGTTATTTTACAAGTGCCACATGTAATTTACCATAGACCAAATGTCTTCTTTACCACTGGTAAATGCTCACTGCCATCCATCAGTATCAAAGGTAATAACTGAGAAGCTGAGCAGTATTCTTTGTTAATAACTCTCAATAATCATGCTTTTTGATATATTCTTTAAACATGTCCCAGAGAGATATGTTGTGTTTAGCATGTGAGATCTGTTCCATTCAGAAAGGAAAAGTATACAAATAAGCCTTCACTCAGCTAAAAGCAATCCTGAAAATTTTCTTACCTGTTTTTATTACTGATCAAAATTGTGCCTTCTCAATTCTTTTGTCCTCTACAAGTTTAATTTTTCATTGGCTATTGTTTCCAGTAATTATTCCTTCAGCTTCCTCTCTAGGATCTTTTTTTTTCTGGTATCTCAACATCCGGTTTTGCCAAGAGTTTTGCTTACTTAATAAACTATTCATTTCCATATATTCTCTCTAAAGTCCTAGTTGTTCTCAATGAATAAAAACTACGTTCCTGGTGATGCACTCTTTGGTTGACTTGGTTCGAGTGAAAGAATACAATACGATACAAGAGAAAACTCCCCACATTGTTAATATGGGAGCATGATGTCTTGTTGAAAGCAAATATATCATAGTTGGAGAAACTGAAAGCCCCTGAGGCAGAACAGCACACTCTGTATGGAACAAACTCCTTAACGGAGTGGAAAGTACATCACAAAAAATTCTGTGGACATTTGCTAAGCATCAAGGTTTATATTCCTGGTTTCCTAGAATTCCTAAAATAATCCATCTCTAGCTGTTTGATAAACAGCTCCTGAGTTCAGTTAAAAAGTTTTGCCTTTACAGAATCACAGGATATGCTGAATTCGAAGGGACCTACAGGGATCATCAAGTCCAACTCCTGGCCATGCAAAAGATCACCCCCAAGAGTCAACCAAGAGCATTGTCCAAATGCTTCTTTAACTCTGTTAAGCTGGTGTCGAAATGCTTCTTGAACTCCCTGGGGAGCCTGTTCCAGAGCCCAACCACCCTCTGGGTGAAGAACCTTCCTCTAATAACCAGCCTAAACCTTCCCTGATACAACTGCAGGCCACTCCCTTGCATCCTGTCACTGGTCACCACAGAAAAGAGATCAGTGCCTGCCCATCCTCCTCCCCTCTCAAGGAAGCTGTAATTGCAGTGAGGTCTGCCCTCAGTCTCCTACAAGCTGAACAAACCAAGTGACCTCAGCCACTCGCCATATGGCTTCTCCTCAAGGCACTTCACCATCCTCGTTGTCTTCCTTTGGACACTGTCTAATTAATTACTTTTGTATATTGTGGCACTCAAAACTGCACCCAGCACTTGAGGTGAGCCTGCCCCAGCGCAGAGCAGAGCAGGACAATCCCCTCCCTTGCCTGGCTGGTGATGCTGGGCCTGATACCCCCCAGGACACAGGTGGCTCTCCTGGCTGCCAGGGCATTGTTGGCTCATACCCAGTTTGCCACCAACCAGGACCCCATCTTCCTTTCCATGGCACTGCTTTCGAGAATGCCATTCCCCAGTCTGTCCATATGTCCAGGGCTCCCCCATCCCAGGTGCAGAACCAAATGCATTTTCCCTTGTTGAACTACTTCTGGTTGGTGGTTGCCCAGCTCTCTAATTTGTCAAGGTCTCTCTGCAGGGCATCCCTGCCTTCAAGGGAGTCAACAGATCTGCCCAGTTTTGTATCATCTGCAAACTTCCTTGGTATCCCTTCCAGTCCTGTGTCCAGGTCATTTAGGATGATGTGGAAGGGCTGAGGATGGAGCCATGTGGAACTCCACTAGTGACAGGTCACCAGTCTGATGTCACCCCATTCACTTTCACCCTTTGTGACCGACCCACGAGCCAGTTGCTCACTCACCCCATGATGTCTTCATACAGCAATGCTGGACATTTTGTCTGAAAGGATGCTGTGAGTGACAGTACCAACAGCTTTACTAAAATCCAGAAACATTACATGGAATGGCTTCCCTTGATCAGCCAGGTGAGTTATTTTGCCATAAACAAAATCAGGTTTTATAAGCAGGATCTTCCACTCACGAAGCTGTGCTGGCTGTGACCAGTTACTATGTTGACTGGATAAGGGAAACATTAAAGTCTTAACGAAATCTAGAACAAGGTTAGAACTCAGACAAAACTCCAACTTACTGGGAGCAACCAATAGTCAGAATACTAAAGAGGGAAAAATAATTTGAGCTAATGAACTGGTTTTTCTACCTTTCCTGCCAAACTAAGTGCAAGTTAACAACTGACACAAACACAGTTTTACAACTGACACAAACACAGCAATTATAAATCTTCTCCCTGCATAAGAACTCAAAATGAAGTTGATTATGGATTCCTGAAATTCTTCTAACAACTTTGCACACAACATTTCACAACAGTTTGGGAAAAATTTGAATACAAATGTATTGTTCTTTGCTCCACTAATACTTAGAAAAAAAGTGGTGGGCAAAATTTCATAGACCTACTATATGTATTTGTGGAATTTAGCAGTGCACAGATTTTTAATTTCTCTCCACCATAACCGCCTTTGCTATTGTGTTGGAGTTATGAGATGCTCTGATGAACTTGCCAACTTTGTTTGCACAAATGTTCATGTAGGATATGTTTATGTATCACAGGGCCACTAATTACAGGTAACAACTTCTACATTTAATCTCACTGAAATGTTAATACTCAGAATAAAACATTCCCAAGTCCATGCTTAGGAAACGCTACACAGCAAAGCTATTATTCAACATCTGTCATAAGTTTACTGGTTAATTTAAAACAAAAGGGAAAAAAGCTGTTTGTGGGTTACTGATCAGTTTGCAACCAACAACTTGCCACCTGTCCTGTACCAACAGGTCTCAGCGATTTAAACCACCTTAACTCTACATTCAGAATATTAAAGAAAAAAAAAATAATAAAGACACTTAAGGGCTGGTTCCTCAAAGGGGCAGCATTATAAAGATCTGAAGTGCCCACAAATTGCTAGCTCAAATTTTCCATACAATGGAAACAATTAAGTATCAAGAATGGGATGTACAGATGCCACAATATGGACAAGCTGCCACTTACAAGAAGTAATTGAAAATGCTGAGGACACAGGCAGGACTAAAACCTATTATTTACCAGGACCAGAGCAAAAAAAAGTGCTCTAGCTGCTAACTCAGCCATCAGAAATTGCAGTCCTTCCTTGGATTGTGGTGTTTTAATAGGCTTTCAAAGAGAACAGTAGAATTGTTCCATTGAGCATTCCTGTATTATGTTGGATGCCCAGCTCAGCATCTTCTTCATCTGCCTAACTTGATGTGTGGTTATGTCAACCACTTCCCCATATTACTCAATCTCAAGTTATTTTGAGATGACACACCCAGAAAACTTCCTTTAGAGAAAATGCTTCAACACTTCAATAATTCACAAAAATTTCAACCCATCTGCTATTAGCCTTTCCAGTGTTCCCCACTGGCCCCTTAAACTGCAAAACAATAAGATATTTCTGAACAATGAAACTATAGTGATAGAGCCTGCAGGTGAAATGGTTTGAATCTTTACACACAGAACATATAGTCCTGCACTGAGTAGCACCAGCACTAGCTTTGTAAATGCCCAGCATTATAAGGTTGGGAAGTTATTTTCAGCAGTTTAAGATTGACAGTTTCAGAAGAATGGTTGCAGGTTTAAGTACTTTTTGAAATAAAATATTAGAACCTTTAGGTCCTACGAACTTGTCAAAATCTACTCATTAAGGGGATTTAAATAGTTGGCCAGCATTCCTCTTCTGAGGACCCAGGCAGAAGAGTGAGCAGAAGTCCATGATTCCACCCATCACTGAGGGACCCTCATATTTTGGTTGAAAGAAGATATATGCTATAGTCCCCAGAAAAAATGGCAATTCTTTTCATTTTATGCTATTTCTAATCTCCAGGAATAATGTCTGAACATTACAAAATAAATTATCAGAGATAAAAAATTCTTGCTGTGTGCTCTCTAAATATGGAAAACTCAACTGAGAAACTATCCCCACAATATAAAACATACTAAGCAATCTTTAATTTGCTAGCTTTGGCCAGTTCTTCTGTCATTTCCAGGGTCTTGACTGTATGAATCCCATTCCTGGAGAGCAATTATTCACTATTTTCTTTCATTTTACAGCTGATTCCCATACATCTACATTGCAATGCAGTTCCTCTAAAATTGTCTTTTGATGTATATAGTAGTTAATGAGTTCTCAAATAAAAACACAGGTGCATTAACCAAAGAGTTTACAAAAGCTTTTAATTATGGGAACTGGATGCAGAGCACTCAACAACTGTAACCTTTGGTTCAGGGTCTGAGAGCCTCATTACAATAGTAATGTTCCAGCAGCAGCAGCAAACAAGGGTCAGCTTTGTGAAAGATACATATCAGCAGCTGCTGTCAACAAGTCAAGGCAGAATTAAATAGAACAGCTAGAGTTTTAGGGTTGGTCTGATCTTGTACTCCTATCTGCATGGTCCCAGCATAAAAAAAAGTTGGTAATACCAACATTAAATGATCAGCTGCTTCCCTCTAAGCAGGATAGTCCTCTTTGCAAACAGGAATAAAATGTGTTATTTACTAAAGTTTCACTATAATTTTAATTGGAAGAAAATTCAAACTATAACTTCATAATGAGGTGAATTTTAAGTTCATATATATGTCATGATCAAAATTTACGTCTCATAATCTTCTCTAAGGTGAAGTTTAGTTTGGTTGTATTTTTAGTATGTATCAGGCAGTGCTTGACAGAAGGTGCCATGATGAAGGTGGACATTAAAAGATTGTTTATTATGAAGTGTTCATTTTATTGGATAGAAAAGCTTTATAGTTTGCTGGCAGTGAGGTACTAATGGAACTAAACCTTCTGGAAGATATGGAACACAAGTTTAATGGAGAAATTTCAAGTATTTTTAGCTTGAGGCAAATCTGGCTGAAGTCTGGGAAAAGTGGGACAATCCTCCAGAAGGGCAGAAGTTTGGAACATATCATTATTTGACATAGATCTGAATGCAAAAGGGCTACTCCCTCAGAAGAACAAGAGCTCCTGGTTCCAGCCTGTCCTAGGATGGGACAGTTGCCAGCAGAGGCCTTCCTGGCAGCTGTTGTACCGTGCTGGTTCTTGTGAGCCCCATGGTTTCAGTGCAAGCAGCACGCTGGAAATGCATGGCCTGGGTTTATGAGCACCAAAGCTCCCAGTGCTTGGAAGGGTCTGAGCATGTTTACAGACTCTGGGATATTGCAAGCTGCTTCCCTGCAGACACCCGAATCCCACTCTCCCCAGCTTCTGGGTGAGCTCCTGAGGTGTGGGGACAACCAGCAGCCAGTGGAGTGCACAGACATGGCACAGGTACAGAACTTGCTGTGCTTAAACTTGTGTGCACCCTGGTGAGTGATCCAGGGAATTCCTTCTTCTTTTGAAGCTCTGTACTGACTTCATGCTTAGCCCTGAGGAACATTTATTTAACCTGTATATGACTCAATTTCTCTGACTGTAGTGTGACT
>VYZP01005487.1:0-38315 GCA_013400635.1 Hypocryptadius cinnamomeus
ATGATGATGATGTGTCCAATCCCCTTAAAAGAGCCTCCAAAACATATGCCCAGGGAAAGAAAGATAACCAAACTTAGAGGGGCCCTGCCTCTAGCCAGGTAGAGACTAAAGAAAACCATATTTTTTAGACTGTGTAGATTGATTAGCCTGGCAAATCAGAACTACAAAAATATAAAGTCTTAGTCAACACTAGTGTGCAGTACACATTAATTCCATCAAGATGTGTGGGGGCAGAATCTGTTTCTATTGCTGGTGTGACAGGGGGATCACAAGATTTTACTCTAATGAAAGCTGATGTAAACCTGACTAAAAAGAAGTGAAAGAAATATCCTATTGTGACTAGCCCAGAAGCTCCATACGTTTTAAGCATGGACTTCCTCCAAAAAGGGTATTTCAAAGACCCAAAGAGACTCAGGTGGGCGTTTAAGATAGCAGCTATAGAGACAGAAGGCATTAAGCAATTAAATACCTTGCTTAGGCTATCAAAGAACCCGTCTGCAGTAGGACTTCTGAAGGGGGAAGAGCAATGAGTACCAACTGGCACTTCGACAGTGCACCACCAACAGTACAGAATAACTCACGATGCTGTGATTCCCATCCATAAGATAATCCATGGGCTAGAGAGCCAAGGGGTGGTCAGCAAAACCCACCCACCCTTCAACAATCCCATTTAGCCTGTACACAAGTCTGAAAGAAAATAAAGATTGACTGTAGGCTGTCTTGCCTTGAATAAAGTGACTCACCATTAAGCACTGCCAGACCTGCTCAGAAAATTCTTTCAGGGTTTGGCCCATATCCTCTCATTCTCTACACCACTCAGTATTTTCCATGCCTGGGTGTACTTCTGGGTCAGGGGTCTCATCAGCTCCTCTGGACATCTCAGCCCTCATTCTAGACAAGCTGCAGACCATATAAAGGAAGCTTACTAGATTAAATACTAGGACGGTGGTACATTTAACATTCAGGGGAAACTGAACATTCTCAAAAAGTGACTTAATAGATTCAAAGGAGAAGAAGGAAAGGAAAGGCTGAAGAGCCTCATCCCCTGCTCCTCCTCTAACAAGCTGGGTGCAATTACTAATAAATCCTCAAAATGTACTGCTGGAACTAGGACACAGGGTAGGACAAAGGATAAACAATACTTATCTTGAACAGACTCCAGTACCTTTGTAAATGCCCTATAAATCATTATGACTGAGCCCAGCACAATAGCTATTCTAATCCATGCCCCTCTACTGTAAAAGCTACATGTTAGGGACAATACCGGAGCTATTTCCAGTTAAGAAAATAAGCCCAAGGACCAGAAAGGTATTAAAACCTCAAAAAAGCCCAAGAACCAGAAACACATGAAGGCCTCCACCCCAAGAGACATTATGAATTCAAGCAACAGAGCTACTGACTGCTTTATCCCAGTACAGAATAAGTACAACCAAGATGCAATCAGTACAGGTTTTTTCCACTTTCTCAAGCCCCATGGTGGGCACCAAAATAATGTATTTGTGTTGGTTTCGGGCAAATTTGGGAGAAAACTTCTAAAGGTTTGGGAAAATATTTCCGTGGAGAAAAATGGGAAAAAACTGCTTATTTAACAGGCAAAGCATTTACCAGCACAAAAAAATGAACAATATTAAACAATAAAACCTCTTGCTGTTCTGAAGAGATTACAAACTCAGAAAATCCCCTTTGTGGGTTGCAGTTCGGCTCACTCAGTCTGTTATCGGTCCCTCCAGCGCTGGAAGTGCCGTGGCCCAGGTCCGGTTCTGGTGGGCCACTGATGTGAGCTGCTGGTGCTCTTCTGGGTTTTCAGTCCAGAAGAGGTTTAAACAGTTCCAAGAAAAAGAAAAACTACAGTCCAGGGAACTTCCCTGCCTTAGCTAGCTAAAAACTAACTAAAAAGCAAAGGAAAGCTCTCTCCCACCGTCTGTCTGTTCTGCAGGCAACACTGTTCAGGAGAAGGATGTGGGGGAGTAAGTGCAGTTTCTGATAACAAACTGCGCTGCTTCTCTCTCTCCCTTTGCTCTTGGAACCAGTTTTAAAGGTGCAAAACTTATTTCTGGCCTAAACAGACAAATGGGGATGGAGGCATTATAAAGTCACCTCAGGACACACATAAAGGACCAGCTGCTGTAAATTATGCAAGAGCCCTTGAGACCTTACATTAGAAGTGTTATTTCCATGTCTGTCCTTGGAGAATGGCAGAGAACAGCAAGAACTGCAAAAGCAAATGCAACAGCCTCTCCCACCTTACCATAAGAAGCACATGAATTGAATGCAGTTCCTACTGGATTAATGGAATCGGTGCTATATTCTTACCTGTGAAAGTGATCAGACTTTCTTCTTAATGCCAAAAAAAGGAACATTCTTAGGACATCAAATTAAAATTCAGGATATAGATGCAAGAAGAGAAACACCAGATGGTTTGTACTAATGCACCTGAAAGTGAAAGTGTCTGCCTTTGTCAGACATGGCAAATTTTCTTAGTCTATAAAGTCCATCTTAGTGAAGCCTCTCCTGGGTGAGGCTGGATGATGCTTCCAGGACACAACAGCTAATTTAACAGCTTATATTGCATTAGGTAATTGGTTTGGTATTGTCTTATCATGCAGCAGTGCTTGTTAGAATAATCTCTTTCTGACACTTCAGCTCAGCTGTGCTGCCTAGAGAAAGCAGTATAATCACAGCTGGTGTGGCTGGCCATTCACTCAGCTGCTGTAGGCAGCTTCTGCAATCTAATAAGCAGTCTCAGCAGTGGTGACTACAAAGAAACTGGCACTGTGAAGAGCAGAAAAATTCCAAACTCCATTTGGGGACGAATGCTAATTCAGTTTTATTTGCCTCTGAAAGATGCAAAGGGATTAGCTCCTCAGGATTTTAATGCTGGGCTTTTTGAGCAAGCCTAACTAGCAAGCTCAGGATGGAGTGTCTCAAACAAAGCTGGTTACCTCAAACCCTTTGGAACCCATGGAGGCTTTCTCCACTAAAGAAGATCACTGGTGATTTCCACTAACACTTGCAGGTGACTTCCAGAACTAGAATTACAGTCTCCCCTTGGAGTTGCCTTAAGTGATAAACTATTAAAGAGGCTGCATTTATCTGTGATTTATACACTGCTGAAATATGAAATAGTGTATATCACAGATGTCTTTGAAACCAGTTGTAAATTTTCAATGCTGCTTTAAGGGCTGTGTAATTTTCTGCTTCTTGAAGTTTTTGCATCCAGACAGTTTAGATCTACTTAAAGAGTTGAAATCTTGAACTTGTATTCCTTTTATCTGAAGCAGGCTCTGTTCCAGGTGGATGGAAGTTGGAGGAATTTCTTAAATTTAACTTCTACTTGGTTTTTCTCAGGGAACTCTCTGTTGGTCGTGGTTCTACAGCACCAGTGGGTGGTGGAGCTTTCCCCAAAATTCATTCAGTTGAACCTTGGGATGGCAAAGATGGTGAGGTAAGAGATACTCCATTTCTGAAAGCGCTTAGCAATTGTGTTCAGAAGTGACAAGATGAGTAACTAACACCTGTCAGTGTGAAAGTTCCTGTTCTCACAAGATTGTGGCAAGTTGTGTTGATGGTTTCCCATTATCTTATTCCTGCCAGCAGACCAAATGGTACATTGATCATCTGACATTGCAGACCAGATGTTCCTGCCTGTTAGGATGTGACCTGAAAGCTGGATCACTTGAGGCAGAAATGTATTACCAGTGCTGACTAAGGGAGGTGGTGCTGCATGCATTCAGGATCCCAGTGTTGTGGAGTTCTGAATATGCTGACCTTGCCATCAAGGTCTTAATGCCAGAAAGCTTGTTAGGTAAAGCCTGTGTAATAAATAACATGGTGACCAAGTCTGCCTTCTTAAGGTTCAACACTGCTGTAAAAACCAAAGTCACTGCAGTCCTTTGGTCTACTTCAGAGAGATAAAAACACAGAATATGGTAGTAGTTTTGTTACATAGTTTATTTGTGTAGCCTTCATCTGGAATATTTTGATTAGTGAAAAACAACCTCCTAGTCTAAACTCTGATCACTTGTCCTGTGCTTAGTGCACTTGGGGTTTTCTGAATGAAAGAGATGACAGGAGAGAGCTTTACTCTCAGGATAAAGTAAGAATCTTTCCAACTCAGGGATCTCCTGGCATTAAGCATTTCTAAACATGTACTCAAAACCTTCCCTTTTTAACAGCTTCCAGTTGAAGATGACATTGATCTCAGTGATGTGGATCTGGATGACTTGGGTAAAGACGAGCTGTGAGATCTTCAGGAAACTTCTTTTCTTGGGAGAGCCTGTGCAGCAGTTTGCAGCCTGGATCACAATCAGACAGATATTTCAGTGGCCTTTTTATGGAGAAGTAGCACATGACACACTGTGCTATTGGATGCACTGCAGCAGTGGACTGTACGCATCTCAAGAAAACATTGCAGAAATTCTATGAATTGTCATAACCAGTAAACTTGATTGTATTCTGTGTAACAAATATTTTGAGGACAACATGGATATTTCTTTGGAACATCTTGGGGTTTATTTTGTTGATAATGTGCTGTTTGAGTGTTACTGGAGGCTGTTAGTGTAACCAATTTTAACTGTAATTTTTTTCATGGAGGTGGAACCTGCTCAGCTTCTGTTTCAATTAAAGAATAAAATATTTTTTGACACACAGTGTTAGTCTTGTATAGAGTAAGAAAGGTGCACATAGTACAAGCAGTCCCATTTTGGATGACTCTTGAAAGTGAACTGTAGACTAGAGAGGCTTGTGCAGAGGGGAGTCCTAAACCACCTCCTTGCTGTGAGATCTTGACAGTTTGGCTAAAGCTTGATAAAATGGACAATCTTAGTTTAAATGCTCTTCAGTCTTCCTTTTCCTATTCCTTCTCAGGGGCTTTCTCTTTCTTTGTGCCAGGCTTCATAAGATCATTAAAACAATGGAAGTGAGGTTGCTGCTGCAATGAGAGATGCTGCAAGCTGTCAGTCTTTCCCCTGGATTAGTGATGAAGCTAATCTGTGTTTTAGGGCGTAAGGATTTCCAGGTGCTAACAGAAAACCACTCTGGTGCTGTCTCCAGCAAATAGAGTAATATTTCTTCAGTTCCCATCTGGCATTGTTTTGATCTGAAATTGCTATTTCCTTTGGAAGGGGAATCAGGACTGTGAATAGGGATGTTTACTGCTGCTTTCTTTAATAAAAATACTATTATTTAATTGCTTTCCATGTCTTGTATATTGGTGTCTAGTGAAGTGACCCTGATGTGATCAGCTTGTTTATAAATAAGGAATGAAAGAGCTGAAAGATTCCCCTTCTTTCAAGGAAATAACATAATACGGATATTTGTCATCTGGTGTCTGTACGAGATTGCCTGTAGCTCATCCCCGTGAAAGGCAGTGTCAGAACCATGGGCAGCCAGCAGTAACTGCTGATTCCATGCAGGAGATGTGCTCCAACTCTTAAATCATCCCAGCAGATCAGCTGTAATGGAACTGTTCTAACTGAAATATCTTTGCAAAGACTAAACTCATGAGTACTTGGGACTGTAAGTCATATTATGATAAGTTCCACAGCACTTTTGAGAATCTTTCCTCTTAGGCTTTTGGGTTTTTTTGTTAAATTAAAGGAAGTTTGGGCTTTGCTCTGATGCTTTCTACTTTTTCTGTTTGGATTTTTTTTACGTTTGCTTTGTTAGAAAAAGAGGACTGTATACACCTAGTAGATCCATTAGCCACCATACTTTTTAAAATTGTTTTATTTCACGTCCAGTAGATATTCCATCTTTGTAATTTACCAAAAAAATAAATACTACCATAGTACCTCTGCCTCTGAAATATGTTTTTGTAAAACTATGAATAAGAGAGAACTTTCATTGTAGTCACTGTAAAAATTACTAGAAGTGGTAGGAAGATCATCCTGCTACAGTGTCTGCATTTTAATTTGACTTTCAGCAGCTAAAGATTG
Source organism: Hypocryptadius cinnamomeus (assembly GCA_013400635.1). Taxonomy (NCBI): domain Eukaryota; kingdom Metazoa; phylum Chordata; class Aves; order Passeriformes; family Zosteropidae; genus Hypocryptadius; species Hypocryptadius cinnamomeus. The sequence goes on from VYZP01005487.1 coordinate 5,937, forward strand.
TTTTACAGTAACATGACAGTCTTGAAAATCAATAGATGAAGCTTGAGCCATTCTTCTTTAACTGCAGTCAAGAAGACTGAGGTCAATCTTGAAATAGACATAAGGATAGTATTCTTGATTACTCAATTGTAACCCAGGGATGTCCATGCCAGGCTGCAAAAGGAAGTAATGGCTTTAGTACCCATAAACCTGCACAGTTCCCAAGCTCCAGGGGATTGCTTTTATGCTCCTTTCCCACAGGTGCAATGGAGCTTTCTATGTGCTATGCTTAAGGTGGGGAATTCACCACTGAGAATCTGCTCTGCTTCTTGTTTCAGGTTGCCTAATGTAATTAGCATTGAGAATTCATGCCTGTGCTGTTATGAACTTGCAGCATTTTTGTGTGCTTCAGCTCTACAGCAACTCATCTCTGTCCTCCCTTCATGCAGTGGGACCCGTGCTTGCTGGTTTTAGGCTGTTTCGAAGGCCTGCTAGCTCATGTATTGCTTTAGCCTAAATTGTTTTGAATTGTAATTCAAGATATGGGGAAGGAGAAGTACTGCTGCTTGTTGAAGGCCTAGGTTATTTATAAATGTCAGCCTTTTACAGGAGACAGAGGTGTGACAGTCCTAGGATTTAGTTCCAAATTAATTTTTCTTGCTTCTGTTGATCTGAATGTTTATAGTAGATTTTAAGCTTTTTATGTACAGGAACAGCCATAATTGAGCAGACCTATTTTTTTCTGGTAGCTGTAAACATCAGATGCTTCAACAGAAAATATAAGCAATCTCTCTGCATCTCCATCATAATCTGAGCCTACCCTAATCCAGTCTGTAACCAGCTGAGATTAGAGCTGCATCCAGGACTCCTATCATTGCAAGATGTGAGCAGATGCATGCTCTAACCCCAGGACAGTGGAAGTGTTCATTTGGCTAAGCTGAGAGAAGCTACAGCATGTGCACTTGCAGTCCAAATACATACATCCATTATACTTGCTGCTGCAACTTCATCCAGGTGTTTGAAGACCACGTTCAGGACGTCTCTCAGGCGCTTCACAGACTTCCTGTTTGGCTGCAGCAGCATTGCTTGGAAATTCACAGGGAGGCCATACCTTGGAACACAACATACCTGATCATCTGCTGGGAAGGGCCACAGCTGTCTGCTCGTGCCCTTCTCCCTCCTCAGCCTCCAGGCATGCCCACTTGTGGCATGTTGCAGAAACAACGCTGCCTCCTTATTGGAAAACATTTTCTTTTTGAAGCCAAAAGTTAACTAAAGAGTGTCTTTCTGTTTTCCCCTTCCCTGTAAGTGCCCCCAAAAAATCGTTTTTCATCAGATTGGTATGTCACCTTTTTTGTGGACATCTGTATTGTCTGCTGTGAGCTCTTGGAATGAAGTGTGTAAGGCACACACCTCGAGCAAGACAAAACAAGGTGTTTAAGGGTTCCTCCCACAAAGGAACTGCACCAGGAAGAGAGCTGTACATTTTGACTTCCCCAGGAATCTCTGCCTGCACTCTGTATTTACTCACCTCAGGACAGATTCAACAAAAACTCTCAAGGCTTTCACATGAATCCAAGCCACAAATGCTTCACTGAAGTTCACCTTCAGCCAGCGCAGTAAGGGGCCCTGTGAGACCAGAACAGTGCTGTGATCCCCTCACTGAGTGAAGCAGCTCCATAGCCAACACTGCCACTGAGGCCATCATGGGCTGCTGGGATAGTTCCCAGGCAGCCTGATTGTGGCTCCCAGTCTATCAGAAGCTCAAGTGACCTTGGCCAAATCATTGTTATTTTTCCCATGCCTCCATTTTAAGGGCTAAATGGAGCTCACCAGAGAGAGTTGGAACCATAAAGCCATTTCTGAGAGAGGTGCTTAGGCATGCTGGTAGCAAAGGCTGCCACTATGTGGGCCACCAATTCACAAGGTGCTACTTACATATTGTTGTTTCTTGTCAGAAGCTAATTTCATCAGCTCTTCCTTTTCACATTTCAGTTCCTTCTCATCATAATAAAATTCTCGAACCATGAACCTACAATTGAATGACATTTGCTCTCACAAGCCTTAGTCCAGGCAATATGTACACTCATTTCTTTTTCCCCAGGAGAAGAAGGTATGGGAAGGTGCTAGCCATTTAACAAGTTAAAGTATGTGGAGGGTAGGAGTTGAAATCACCCCCAGAAAGCCAGCAGAATGACAGCAGAAAGGGCAGTTCCAGGATCTGTAACTTGGAGCTTAACAGGATCACTGATTCTGCTACTACAGCTCCTTCCCACCCTGCCTTCTCAGTGGCTTTAGGACCAAGAGAAATGCAAGCAGTCAAGAAGTCCTAAAACCAGTGATGGATTCAGCATGCTGCACACACAACAAGCCTCACCTGATCCTCATCTCTTGCTAGCCTGCCCTGCCAGCAGTCAGGGCTCCTTACCTGTTCTCCCTGGCTTTGGCCTTGAAGTCATCCATCACTTTTCTAAATAGGGTCACAGTGAAGAGTCCTCCCTCTGCATCCTCAGCAATCATTCTGTGGGAGGGAAATCCACTGCTGTGATTTGACATGGCAAATCCCTCATGCCTTTTTTACCTACCTCATCTTCCCCTTTTGCAATTCTTTTTATTTTCACTTATGATACTGAACAACACCCTGCTTTTTGAAAACTGCTGTGACAGAAACAGGGAACAATGACTTTACTTGCACTGGCTACTCTATCTCAATGTAAAACTCAATTGGTTTAGTTCCTGAGTCCACTGTAATACACACAGATTCTGCCTGCCTGATTTTTCTGTGTTTCCTGGTAACATTCCCCCACCTTTACAGGCACTTGTGCTTTTGTGAGAGGCAGTAGACAAGACAGCTTGTTTCTTTCTCTATGCTTTCCACCTTCTCCATTTCAGGTTATGCCATGGTCAGCTCTTGTGCCCTGGACTGGATCTCATAGTCTGCATGAGCTGAGCAATGGAATATTTAAGTCCTAGGAAAGGTTTTTTTACCCAAGGTGAAAGGATGAGTTAATATGGCTTTTGCTAGTGCAAATGACAGTATGCTGAATTATTCTATGCTACAACAGGAAGCAATTAAAAATGCAGATTTAGTGTTTCATCTTTTTATAAAGTACTTTCCATAAAGCTATATGTGATTGCATATGTCTGAACTATACCTCAATTAATGTAATAAATTGCCTGTTTTACACAAAAAGAAGCAACAGCCTGGTTGAAAGTAAAAATAAATAGATTACTGGAAAAGGCAAGCTAATTGTAAAAAAAAACCTGACCTTTTTTTCTTTCATCTGTACTTTCCTTCAACAAACTAATTTCTATTTGAAATGCAGATACATTAATGTGGAGCCTATGCATTTAGACTAGTGATTTCCTCTAGGATCCACCAATTTGAGGGGCTGAAACATGACAGGGATATCTGAAACAAACACAGAGCTTAATTCGGAATTTCACTTACTTGGTAGAGCGAGGTACTACCATATCTGAGAGTGATTCATAGGTCTTCTGCCACTGTACATAGCTTGACCTTTGAGCAACACAAAACAAAGCACAGTAAATAAATACTATATACTGGAAAGCAAATGTTGATATATGTAGTTAATTAAGCTAATAATTCAGGGTAGAAGGGTTGAACTCTTTGTGCTCGGTTATGTCATAAAGGTACATTAAGCCTCTCCTATCCTTTCCTCTCCTAGTCACCAGCTGAGGAGATGCTTCCCTCAATGCTATACCCTCAGTCTTCACTTTGGATCTTGGCTTGAGGAAGGGTCAATATCAGGAAACTGATGGTGGGAAGAACGTGGCATATACTTCCAGGCTGCCACACAGTGTCCCATGCTCCAGGACCCCTGCACAAGCTGCTCTGGTCCATGGGTAAATGTGCAGTCCCAGAGCTGGTCTGGTGCTAAACTGCACTCATGGTGAATGCCAGCCCTGTGAGAAAGGGAACAAGTGTATGGTAGGAGTTTGCAAAGAGAGAAGTCTCTTTTTAGTGTGAATAAACTCACATAATGAAGTCAACAAACTAACCTCCGATAGCTTTTTGCAACCTGTTTTTCAGAGACAGAAGAGTGATGGTGCTGTACGTGTGTTGGGACAGGGCTATATGGACAGGAAAAGTTTTGTGTAGGGCTCTGAGGAGGACATGGTGTAACTTCCCCATTGTTAGCAGTCATCCTATGTATGGCCACTTACAAGGGCACAGCCAGCAGAGAGAGATTGTGAGTTGAACAGGTCTAATTCCTTTTAGAAACTGGCTATGCTGCAGTAAAAATCTGGTTTTCTTTTAGCTCATACTATTCCTATCAGGAGACTGAGAACCCACTCATAACCATGAAGAACCTACATGCCAATTGTCCTGCTCCAGCTTTGGCACAGTCTTTATCTCTCTCTTTTGTGCTAACACCACTCCTGGCAGAAATTGTTCTTTCTTCTTTGCTAAGGGCTCCACCTGTGTCCCAGTAGGGCACTCATGAGCTGCCCCAGCCTGACCCGGTATCACCTGGTTCTGGTGCTTAGGCCTGGGGCTCGGTGCCACCCGGGGTGTGTGCACACACTGTTGCCTTACTTTGGCACCACGACGAGCAGCGTGATAAGATACTCGGAATTCAGAACAAAGTCTTCTTTGTGCACAATGTCTGCCAGGGTCCGGGTCAGCAGATTTCCCCTACGACGAAGAAGACAAAGTAAAAATAACAGTAGCAGGAACTCAGCAGTGGAACATTGGAGGCATTGTGCTGTGGGTGGAGATGGTAATCTATACTGGGGGAGAAGAAGGCCCAAAAGGAGGTGGGTAAAGGACACACAGCTACACTTCTTAAATGGCTGTTTCATTATTTTTACTGCAACTAAAAGTATTAAAAAGTAACTAATACTAAAGGACACAATATTGGTGACTAGCAGGAGGCCAGTTTATGCCCTTTATGTAACATGACACCATTCTGCTGCTATTGTTTTTACAGTAAGGGTGTAAATACTTGAGAAGTGCACATCTGCTCCCAGTCATCACTGCATCTTGTGGGAAGCACCTGCTCTCTCAGGAAGCCTGCTGAGCTGCTTGTGTGACTGTGCTGCAGGCAGAGTGAGCCATGGATGTACAGACCTAAGCCATCAGAGCAACCTGGCATTCCTGGACTGCCTTGGACCAGCACACTGAGACACCTCCTGCTGAACGGCAGCGAGAACAGCAGTCTCATGCACAGGTGGGACCTGCAGGAGGTCGCCAGGAGGTCTCCACACACTAAGCCCACCTGATCACATTAATTCCTAGGACATGTAGATAGACAGGGCTGGCTGTATGTGGCTGGAAAGCACTAGGTGTGAAGAGGAGATGCCCTCCCTGTCACTGGGCACGAGTGAAGAAGGGCCTAAACTAGTAGTTTTTGGTTTAACCTAAACTAGTAGTTCTGGGGCAGTCTAAATATTAACTAACTGGCTGGTAACATATTAGATGTTTGTTCAACCCAAGCTATCTTGCACTGTTGGACACCAGACTCAACAGCATTTAAAGATGGATGGAATGATGACAAGGAAGATTGTCCCTGGCCGTGAGGTCTCCATTCTTCTCCCTCCTCATGTTGCTGGAGCCCTGGCCAGCAGGCTGCCAGCCTGGCTGGCTGCAGTGTCAGGCAGCAGACCTGTGCCCTGTGCCCAATCCTGAGTAGGAACAGTGGCACATATGAGCATGTGTTGGGTGAGGGCTTGCACAGCATCATCTAAGCTGTTTTAAATTTACTACTTTCTGGATTTTACCATTCTCCCCAGTGATATCCTAGAAAAAAACCCAGGTATCAGCTCTGACATAGGCAAAGACCATAAGCAGATGAAGACAGAAGAGAGAACATTTGGGAAGCCTGAACAGTGCATTACCTGAACCAACAGAAGGAAAAAAAGAAAACAAAAATATAAGTGGGATGCTGGTGAGGTGCAGGATTGAGGTAGACAGAGCTGTTTCCTATGGGAGCTTTGCAAATGCTGTTCAGAACATAGGGCACAGCTCCATGTGGCAAAAGAATCCACCAGTTGACACAGCTCATCTAATTTCTGACTCCCTGAAGTCCCATCAGAGCAAAACAGTTGACTTTTTCCAAGACTGCCTGCTCACACTGTCAATAAAATCCTATTAGGAACTTCAGTCTCCCTGAGCTGATTTTGAGATATGCTGACCACACCAGCTACCACCTGTTTTCACTGCGTCTCCAAATGCTCAGCATGTCCCAAAGTTGGAAAAGTTGTTCCCACCAGAACACAGCAATGGGTGTGAGCACACACTCCCTGGATTTCAGCCAGCAACAGCATCCCCAGTACAAAATACTTACATAGTTTTCTTCTCCAGGCTTTGCAAATTTCCTTTAATGTTGTTGTACGCAGCTGATCGGGTCTTCAGGTCTGTTTCTATTTGAGTCACTTGCTAAAACAAAGTGAAAAAAGGGAGTCAATGCAGTGCTTGAGGCCTTGTTCTCACCTCTGTCCCATAAATACCACCTTAACACAGAGACACAGCTGCCAGCTCCCCTAAAACCACCGGCCTGTGGCCAAGAGAGCCGGGGTCAGAGCTCCCCTGGGGCAAAGGTCTCTGCAGAAAGTAGGGTTCAGTCAGCTGTTGCTGCTGGTGTGCTAGAGCTAAGGGGCAAGTTCATGGTTTTATTTGTTACCTACATTGAACAACGCATTATGCCTTTCTGAATGAACTGACAGTGTAAATAATTAATTCAGCCTGAAGGCTTTTGATTTAATGTCAGACTAACATATCAAACATATCAATGTACTTTAGTGAATCTGATAAAGTGCCATATACTCACAGATGGATAGGTTTCAATATATGTAACATTTCTATTGCAGTAGAAAATAAAATAATATCAACTGCTTCAGTACAAAGTGTGTGCTTCTGAGCTTGCTCCTGCCCAAACCAAAGGCAAAGGCTCCTCTCCCACCATGAGAGGAGGAATCACAACCAGCCAAAAGACATGCTTCCCCATGCTGACATCTTAAAATCTGGAGTACAATTTACCTTTGCTAATGCTTCTGATATATTCTTCAGCGGCTGCTTTATGGGGTATTTGGCCATGTCCCACTCAAATCGTGTCAAGTAGCTAATTAGGTCAACTGAAAATACAAAGAGATGCATGAAAGCAGATAGTGTACCAGATGGCAGCTGAAGCTTTGGGGAGTGGTCCCCAGCTATAGCTTAGGCATAGCTTTGATTAACTTTAGAGCATTAACCAAAAGCCCACTTCTCAATTCTTATAGAGATTTGATCTAGATCAAATATGCACAGATCCTATGCCCAATCTAATCAACTTCCTAAACATCCCCAAAAGCTAAAAGTTAAACCAAAAATATTTTCTGCATTACACCTAACAGTACAGAAGAAGTGTAAAATTATCTGTATCAGTGGGGCACAGCAGTGTACAGCTACTCTTCTTCACAGCAAAAACAGTTTTGTGTAATTTCAATCTAAATTTCTTTAATATGCCTGAATTGAATCCCATTAACAGCTATCAGAAAAATACTTTGTGCCCAGGATCAGCAGTAATATTCAGGGTTGCTGAGAGCTTGATCAAAGGTACTAAGACTGTAGCAGATGTCACTTCTCTGTGATTCAGTCAAGTGCTCACTAGAAATCAAACAAATGCAGGTGTGATGAGGAATTCCTCATTGACTCTGCACACAGAGGTCCCCATTTCACACAAAGCTAGAGAGATAAATCCAGTCACAGCATCCAAGAACAGAAATTCACAGCAAGGACCTGTGCATGCAATACCCAAAACAAAGCCCCCTCAGACCACAGGGACCCACGGCATCTTTCCAGAATGAAGGGGAAATGAACACATACAACACCCAGCTCCTAGAACAAGATTTTTCTGTTTCACTGTTTGAAGATCAAGGGCTCTTAATGTTAGGAAACATTAAGGTTTAGTACATTATGGTACTAAATAAAGAATTCTCCTCCCGCAGCTCATGAAATCAAACAGCTCTTTGTCTGAGTCTTGAGAGCCTTTGGATGTTGAACTCACCACTACATAGAGTTCTTGCAGACCTTTATAGGATGGGGTAAAGTCATGCATCCTGCCACAACAAGAATGGCTGGGACTGCCCCCCAGAAAGTTAGGGACACAAGGGGAAGGCAGCAGGCAGGGTCTCAAGGTCTAGACAAAGAGGCCAGAAGCACTGTCACCTAAAGAGTGGGCTTCCTTCCAGACCAGGAGGGTAGATATGGAGAATGTCTGGGAAATTGCTCTAAGAGGACAGGCAGCAAAACAAGCTCAAGGTGCCAAGTAAAAGGACATGCATGCTGGGGCCCTGCAGTGTTCTTTGCTGCCTTGTTCAGAGAGTGAATTCAGTCCCACAGCAAGGTTTGAGCACAACTTCTTATGGGCTGGAATTTGAGGTTTAGGAGAAAACTTTTTGAACCAAGTTGCATGAGAAAGAATGTGAAAAACTCTGTAATTGCCATACTACCAGGCTGAGGGTACTCTGCAGTCTCATGTGATACTGAATACCCTTGGCAGGAGAGCACTATCCTTTCCATGGGCTTCTCTCACCCCACAACAGAGTCAGTTTACCCTATTAGATTTCCAAAGCATGGAAAATCTTATGTTAGTTCTTAGCAGGAGATAAACTGCCTGGAAGGCAGAGAGCACTTGCCATGGCAGTGTTCTCCCCCTCTTCCAAAACCACAGCTGTGTCAGCATCCCCATGTTCAATGGACAAGAGTAATAAGGCAAAGATCCAACCCTTCCTGCTAATATCCCACCAGGAATGAGCAAATTCTCCTGCCCAGGGAGGGTGTTGAAAAGGGGTAAAACTGCAGAAGACTGGGAGAGCTATGACACAGCTGCTGTATGCACAGCTCTCCGTTGATGCTTGCTCATGATCTCTGTGGGGAAGGCAGAGAGGTCAAAAATACTTCAGCACCAAAGTTCACACATCATTTTCAGCACGGGGTACACAACACAAGGATTTCACCCTGCTGCCTCTCTTCTAAGCTCGTGTGCTTCGGCTTTGCAGACACAGGCTCTTTAAAGACAGACACTGACCGATTTATAGCTGATGAGATATAAAAGTTCCCTGAAGAACTTCACATGTCCTTTCTATCCTCACATTCCTTGAATCTCAGCAACATCCAAATGTTGGGCAGTTGAGCACAGCAGGAGTTCTCAGCCCAGTTTTTCAAGCTCAATCCTGAGTGAGCTTGCCAGTGCTAGCTAGCACTGGTGCAGGTTAGTTAAGCAGCCTGATCTTGGGGATGGCACAAACTACTGTGAGCACATTAGCAGAGCTGTGTTTAAAATGCCAAGCAGCCCCAGCACCCTGACGCTCCTGGAACGGCATCCCTCATTTACAGAACCTCTCGAGTCACTTCTAAAAGGCTTCACACAGCTTCCCACCCAGGAGAGATGATTCCTACTAGCTCACAGATGCCCAGGGAACCCACAGCCTGCATGTCTTGTAATCTAACTTACACACCAGCTCTAAAATGCAATGTTAAATACTTCCTCTCCAAAACACTCAATTCTTCAAAATTGTTATGCTTCCCATTTTGCTTTATTTTGGGCTCACTACAAAGAATGGTTCCACCACTTACCAAATTTTTAAATTCATTTAGGTTCAACATTTCCATAAATGGAAGAGAATTTGGCATGAATATTTGAAGAAAAGTTTTACTTACATTTCAAGAAAGGTTGTTTATGCTGTTATGATATACTAAAAGTTTCTATATTAAACAAGCACACATTTTCCTCTATAAGAGGGAAATTTGCTTGTGGATGCTTTCAAGTGTTGTCCACTGGAAAGCTGAGTGTCTGTGTTGGTGTGCGTGCACAAGTTCATGTAACTAAAATGTATTGTTTACTATTTTGCATTTTTTTTCCTAAAAATCTAGCAAAAAAACCTTTTAGACACACAGCACTACCAAACTGCTATTGGGGTTATATACAAGTGAGCTGAAGTCAGTGTTACTTAAAACCATCTTGAGACGGTCGAATAGTATGAAAACATGCAACAAGAAATCATGTCTTATAATTTTGTTTCTGATTTCACAGCCTCGAGGAAGTCTTCAACTTCATAGTTCTTTTACTAATCAGAAAGTGAAGGAGGAAGAATTGGTCCAGTAAAGTTGCTGATGCTTATGAAGACTGACTGGAATACATTAGGGGAATCCTCATATACTAAAGCTGACTTAATTTTTTAAGATGCAGTCAACAATCTTAAAAAGGTTAATGTCCGAATTCAATATGATTTGTTTGGATGACCAAACCCAGACAGAGGAAATTAGTAACACATGCAAGTAATTTCCATATCCTTCTAATACCACACATGCAGAGCTGATAGGGGAAAAAAAATGGTGTAAAAAGGGTAAACAAAGGAAATTAACAAAACCTGTTGTTTCTCAAGTCATAGGGATATCGTGATCAAGCTACGAGGTTGTTACTTGAGAAATCCATCGTAACCTGATCACTGTATCTCTACAACCAGACCAAGACTTGTGTCTAGCACTAATATACACAAATGCATGCATGTAACAACACCACAACCATCAGTCCTCAACATACTTTGGAGACATTTCATTTTATCCTTTAGCCCTGAAACACAGTAAACGGGATTATTGTATTTCTTGAACAGTTGCACCCATCAAACATCAGCTTTATATCATTCAAGGACATTTCTAAAAGAACTTCCTCCCCATCCTTTATTAATACAGGTCTGAAGTACAACATTGCAGACAAAGGGAGATGGAGTGTACACTCCTAGTTTATCCAAAAGCATCATGCTGTAAGCCTGTAATCAGCATGCATACCACATCCACTTTTGTTGTATTTTTCCAGAATAGCTGGGGAATGCAAATTACTGACAGATCACTGACAGTTGTCACACAACCATACAGAATGAGATTTAGGTGCCCTTAAGAAATCAAGCCCAGGCAGGACACAGGAGTGTGCTAAGTCATGTTAGGAGTGAACAAGGATGTCTGTTACTTTCATCTTCACTCCAAAGTTAGCTTCTGCTGAGAAAAATGGGAGCAGGCTAGACATGTTATAAAATGTTGCTGATGGTTGTCCTTTCTGAAGTGTGAGGGTTGCAATTCCACATATTCATATTCTGAAGCAAGCAAAAGCAGCATCAATGTATTTAAATTCCCACATTCACAGCACCTACCTCCATTGGCCAGAAGATTTTCCTGGACTTTATCTTTTGAGTCCTCCATTACTTCTCCTATGTACTGGGCTATTTTCTTTATGACGCTTAAGTGTAACAAAAGAAACTTTGTTAGTGAAGAAACAAAATTATTACCAAACAGTCTCACAGTGATCTGATAAACACAGAAATGCCCAAACAAAACACTTCCGAAGCAGGGCAGGTTAATTTGTAATTCAAATTATAATAAAAAATCTAGGACACAATGCAGAACTAAATGTCTTACCTCTAAATACACTGATCTCTGCAAAAACATAGGTAATGTCATTTTTCCTGTGCTCTGGACTAACAGAATGTCAAGATTCAGTCTTCTGTACACTCATTACATGCATAGCAGAAACTAGAGGGCAAGAAAGGCAAGAAACTCATGTTCAAAACCCCCAAGGTGATGAAGGCAAAGGAGGCTACATATAGACACTGACTAAAGATCTGTTCCATAGGATGCTAAAGAAATCCTTAGGGCTTGCTGAGAAAAGGTTCTCAGCAAATACTCCAGAGAAAACAGCAGTTTTATCTTGCTTGATGGGGAATTTCTTTCTTATTCCTTTACTTTGCAGGACTCTTTCTCTCTTCTCTTTCAGCATGGTGTACAAGACACTCTTTTAAGGTGTAGGAGAGCTAGATTCAAATCCTTCTGCCCAGTCCAGAGTAGTGATTTGTACAGAGACCCTCCCAGAGAACACAGTCTCCACTGTGCCACTTATTCTTTGCTCATTTTAAGAAATGGATTAATCAAGTCCCTCTAGCAGTAGTTCTCCCTGTCTCCAGTCAAAGTACCTGTCTCATACAGGTTGCAAGATTTTCTGGTTGTTTAAGTATCCTTCTGCACTCAAAAATATTCACAGAATTTGGCCTGCAGTTCCCTAACTGTCCTAGGTTGACTACACCTTGTATAAAACCCAGCAGCTACAAGGTTACTGCCTGACCATTAAATTGGCAGAGACATGAAGTGGACATAATCCTTGGCCTTGTGACAGGGAGTGTAACAGCAGGCTTCATTTCTGCTTCATTTCTCTTTCTTTCCTTACTGAGAGGAGACTACAGCTGCAGATGAGCTGGAGACGGAAAGGGCATCTACAGTGTTCGGACATTGTGTTATGTGATTGGACAATGTGGTGTTGTGACCAATCCTGTGGTTTTCAAAAGCAGAAAAGGGACTTTGGGCCAGGTATACAAACCAGGAAAGCGTCAGAGAAGAGGATTTTTCTTTCATGTGCTGCAAAGCAGTTACATCTATCTTTGTTACTTGAAGAAACTTAGAGTCTTGGGAAAGGTTTTCCAGTCCTATGACAGGCAGGAAAAGTCTGAGATTGCTGATGCTGCCAAGAATGCAGTACTCAAAACTTGTGCTGTTTGAGGTCAATTCAGTCTGAAGAAGAGAAGATCTTGTGACTTCAATATATAAAGGGCTCCTAAAAGAAAGTTGGACAGAGGCTTTTTACCAGTGCCTATAGTGACAGGACAAGAGGCAACAGTTTTAAACTAAGAGAAGATTTAGACTGGACATAAAGAAATTCTTTACTGTGAGGGTGATGAGGCACTAGCACAGGTTGTCCAGGGAAGTTGTGGATGCCCAGCCCCTGGAAGCATTCAAGGCCAGGTTGGACAGGGGTTCGAGCAACCTGGTTTAATAAAAGGTTTTCCTGCCCATCGCAGGGGGTTGAAACTAGAGGATCTTTAAAGTACCCTTTCAACCCCAATCATTCTTCTCATGACCCTGGACAGATGCAGTTCAGAGTGCCTGTAGGAGGAATGTATACCACTGTGCTCCAGTTCCTTTCTCAGAGCTGCTGCAGTGTTTCACCACCTGGCAGCAGCTGAGGGTTGTTAGAGTACAGCACGTGTTGCCCACACTCAGGCTGACGGGGGGTTGAGGGATCCAGACAGAGGTTCCCTGGCAACTGCAACCTTCCAAGCACTTCTGCAAATTTCAGCTTGTAGATAGAGCTGGTTTTTGTCTCCTTCATGATGCTCAGAGAGCCCAAAGAACTTGTAACAAGACAGCAGTTGGTAAAACCAGCATAGCAGGAGGCTAAAGACATTATGGAGAAAGCAGTTCACAGGGACGTGTATAAACCAGGAGCTTCTCCAAAGGGCCTGAGCTGCTTTCATTACTCTTGAGTGCATCTGGTGGCTGACCTGACAGTGGGAGACAGCTCTGGCCTCTCTCCATGGATACAGAGGGTGGGACAGGTGTGTGCTCTCATGCACCTGACAGTCCTGTGTGCCCAGGCAAGGCTTGGCTCCCTTCCCACCCACACATCCCGAGGTCCCTGCAGCAGGATACAGCCACACTGTGTGTAATACACTGTGCCAGAGGAATGTTCTCCAGTCCTGTCTTAGCCTCTGTGCCTTGCATTGCATCCTGTGAAATGCAAGTGGGATTCACTCACCCAATATATTTCCCATGCAAAGACAGAACCTACCCCTTCCACACCACTGATGTCTGGGGCAAATGACAGGCATCAGAGCCCTGGAGGAGCCCCACTGACTACACTGACATCCAACAATGGACAGTTTTCACAGCCAAGTATCAGATCTCTGCCTTTAGATAAAATGAATCCCATCTTGAGCAAGTATCATGATCAAATGATGCATTATAAAAAGAGAGAGTTTCAGCAAAACTGCTTCAAGAAGTAGTAATAAAAATCTGTAAAGGGAGTAACTCCATTTAACCTACTACTATGTCTTGAGATGTTTTGCTTCTGCAATGGCTGCAATGTCATCAGCTTCCAAAAAAAAAAAAAACTAACACTCTTTAAATGATACTGAGAAAGAAAGGGTGCTACCCACCAGGCCTCCAAAACACTGCAGGGAGCAGAAGTCCTGCAAACTGAGGCCACTCCCAGGTATGCCACTGACCAAGGACCAGAGAGAACCCCTGGGTAAGAGTGACCCAGGAAACTGTCAGCTTTTGAGAGAGCTCCATGCTACCACAGGATGACATGGAAAAACACTCCTCCTCCCTGTGTAAATAAATAATAAAAGTATGTGGAAACAATAGCTCCTGCAAACTCTTGCCCCTTCTCTGCTGTCCTGGCAGGAGGCAGCGCTGACAGGTTTGCACTGCCTGGCTTCACTAGCAGCTGTGTTTATCCAGCAACAGTTCAGCAGGCAGCTCTTTCACAGGACCAGGAACATAAATGCTCAGGTCATCTGAACAGGCTTGTAACCCTCTGGATGCCATTTACTTCAACCAAGTGCGAGTGCTTGGCATTTTAACCCTAGAATCACAATTTAGACATAAAACCTGAGGCATTTATTTAATGCAAAATGCTTTTGTATGTCCTTGTGGGACTCAATCTGATAATACCTTTGATTATTCTGTTATTCTGTTATTCTCTGTTACTACTCTACTGCATTTTTCTTATTTTCCGAAACACCTTCCTTATTTTTAAATCTTGTTGATCTTTCCTGGTTATCTATCTTGACAGGCAAATGAGACAAACAGGAAGAGTCCTTGCCTCAGCAGATTACAGTGGAAGGGCCTCACTGACCCCTTTGCTCCATGTCCCTAGAGCCCATCAGAGGGTAAGAGTCATTACTGGCAATAAAGGGACAATTAATGGAGTAAAGTGGTGTTCGCTTGAACAAGCAGCTGTACCATGCTGGCAAGTAAAGACAAAATAACGGGAGTCAGTGAGTCTAAGGAGCTCCTACTGATATTTCACTTCTAACTGCCCTCCACTATCTTACATGGATTCTGCACTCAGCTTTTCAGAACCTCTAATTCTTCACAAAGCTGGGAATTAGTTATGCCTTTCTGAAAAATCAGTTCAGATGATTTCTGGCAGCCCTCAAACCCAGATCACACAGCTGCTTCCTGTCTGCTACCCTGACTAGAGACACAGAATCACAGAATATTCTGAGTTGGAAGAGGTCCACAAGGATCCACAAAGATCATTGAACATTTTCCATTAGAACAGATAGCAGATATGGGCACTGTCTCTCCCCAAATTTGCCCCCCTTTCCACTTCCTCAAGAATCTGTGCAATTGAAGAAGAAGCTGGAACGTGTTACAAAGAATATGGGGCAGTATTTTTGGCTGGTGGTGGAGATGGTTTTGTTGACAAATTAAGTTGCTCTGTCTTGCTTAAAGTCTTGAAGAAGCAGTATGGTTTAGTTTTAGGTAGTTCTGTGAGGAGCAGGGTGTTGGACTCAATGATGGTGATGGGTCCATTCCAACTCAAGATATGAATCATATCTGTGACTCTAAAAGATCAATCTTGTGTGCAACCCAGAATTATCATATGCAATCATTCTAATACAACCCTTGTGTAGCACTAGTAAAATAAGAAAAAAAATGCTATGGAGAAATTATTCTAGCAGACCAACTTTCACCTAAAGTGCCTAGCATAGATGCAGTTTATATCAGGATTTCTGTATATCTTTGCAACTGCCACACAAAGATCTATGAAAGGATTGAGCATATCTAGACAAGAAAATGCTTATCAGTCCGGACTGGGAGAAAAAAGACAAAAAGACACAGAGCTAATGCATGTGTCTCTGACCAAAACTAGGTAAGCTGTCAAAGAAAAGCAGAAAAACCCAGCAGCTTATACCTTCACTGCCTCAAAGTGTACCTTGTGCCATGAAGTATCTTAAAACCTGTCATTTTCTTAGATTGCTGTACTACATTATTCTTTTGTATGCCCAGGTCAGTTTGTCCCAAAAGGCAAACTTGCTAATTGTCAGCAAGGAGATCATGTGAGTCATTGCTTAAGTAGGTTTGATGCAATATGAGTCAATATTCTGGTTTTTAAGAAATTTAAAAGCCTGAGAGGGAGCAGTCTGGACTTCATTCAAAAGAACATAATCCTTAGAAGACCTCCATCTGGCTGTAAAGGGATAGAAGGTTCAATAGAAATATTCTGTCACAATGAGATCAGGGAGGGCTTCACATTCTCTAAATGTTGTTTTATCAAGTTTCTGGATGAGGTGGGAGGATATTCTTTAAAACAAAAACAAAAACACAAAACAAAATAACCCCACAATCCACCATTTAAAGCAGTTTCCTTATGAGAAACAGCTTCCCTAGCAATTGAATCGATTGCCAGGCCAACAAAGTGGATATAATTCAGCTAAATTTTAAGGAATGACCCTTTCTTTGTGATAATTCCATGACAATCAACACAGGGGTTAAAAAAAGCCTATCCACTTTAGTCCAGTTGTAGTCCAAGCTGAACTGAGTCAGATCGAGGTGAACACAAGGACATACCATCCCATAAAAACAATGTCTGTTTCTCATTTGTAGGTGGTAAATAAGATCTATTTTACCTTTCAGCAAAGCTATCAAGTTTTCCCAACTCATCTGACAGACCAACAAGAGCATCCAGTGTCCCCACCTGTGCAAAAGATGAGAAATAGGTGAAAGATGCACAACTCTGTCTAAGGCTTTTGTTGGCAGAGCCTTAAGGAACCTGACTTGTCCTTAGTACACGTGAATTTAACAGTTTGGCAGAACCTTATTTACTTGGTGGAAAATAGTAGCAATTACTTTACCCAAGAACTAGGGCATAAAAAGCCTTTCCCAATAAAGGAAAAAAGTATCTGTAGTCTCAAGATTACACGTCAGTGCCTTTCTTCCTGTTTTCACTTCATCCTCTAACATCAAGCTGCATAGAACAGCCTTTAACCAGACAAAATAGTGACTGGAAATGCACACAAATAATGCACACACATAAAGAAGTCAGATGTACTAAGAGAACAAAGGGAAGCAGAACTTATTCAAAAGGGGGTGTCTGTCTGTGTTCTCTGTTATTACCAAAGCAAGTCTCTCACAAAGCCATTTCTGACCAACATCTGCTTTTTGAATCACTGTCAGTCATAACCCCATATTTATGGTATTGCAGCATATTGTCAAACCTTTTCTTGTAATGTTGCCAGCTCAACATTATGTACGGTCAATCTAAGGGAGAAGAAACAAAGTTTATGTAGAACAAATAGAATGCAAATGGGCATCTTCAGATACTCCAAATGCTTTACTTCCTTCAACATAGCAGACTCTCACCACCACCAGTGGGCTAAGGTCCACAGATGATAAAAATAAGGTCCATGGACGATAAAAATCATATCAGTCTCAGGTGTGCATACAAAAAAATCAACACTCTTCTCTGTCAGTAGTCTTGCTGCCATGGCTGTGGACAGTCAGCTACTCTCTTTGCATTAGCAATCCATGATGTACTATGCTGTATGACTTTGATGACTAGGAGCAAATTGTACACGGAATGAAATGCAGTTATTTAACATCTCACTCATGTTCACTTCTTATACATCTATCCTTCCTATGTGAAGCTCAGCTTCAAGCACAATGATTTATTTCTCTCTGATCCCTTTTCAGTTGCCTGAACACAACTCATCCCCCAACCACAGTCTCTTTCTACTCTCTGCATATTACCCCATATGATAAATCCCATAGTTATCCCAAAGGTCTTTAGCCCTGGCTAATGTTGCTGTTTTGCCCATACACAAACCCCTTCCTCACTTACCTTTAAGTCTGGAATATGGAATTTACTGTTGCAGGACAGGTTGGATTTAGATGTCACAGTGTTCATTCTCTCCCATGCCTGCAGATTTGTTTTGTCTCCTGGGGCAGAAATTAGCCAGAACTCCGACATGATCTAATATTTTCCCTTCACTGCTGGTCACTGCTGAAACTCAAAGCAGGTAAGTGGCTAAAAGTGCACCACACAAAATGTG
The DNA here is from genome assembly GCA_013400635.1 of Hypocryptadius cinnamomeus. NCBI lineage: Eukaryota > Metazoa > Chordata > Aves > Passeriformes > Zosteropidae > Hypocryptadius > Hypocryptadius cinnamomeus. Next base: position 23,805 of record VYZP01005487.1, read on the forward strand.
TTCTTCCCTAAGAACAGAAAGAGTTAGAACAGATCACTGATTTCTTTTCTTCAGAAGCACTAGGAGAGTGAGTCAGTTGTGTGTCTCAGGCTGAAATGGAACATGACCTTCTCCGGAATGTCACGGAAAGAGTGTGGCTGTTCCTTCCTTCTCAGGGTTGTTCCATCCAGTTTCTGCATGAAGAAATGAAGCTTCCTCCTCCCCTTTTCCCTCCCAGCCTGTTCCATTTGCCTTGCGCTTTAAGTTCAGTGCCTATTGGGGCGCCTGGGGGCTTCACCAAACCACCCAAAAGTAATATAGAATTTCTGCTTGATAAATAATCTCTCTCAAATTGTTGGACATTTGCAAGGAAAAATGAAAGAAAGACCTCTGCTGAACACAGAGGCTGCAAAAGATGCCACTGGCAAGACGGAATATTGCTCTCCTCAGTGTATTTTCTTCCCAGGCTTGATAGGAAGGAGCTGGAGGAAGGCAAGCTCTGGAGTACAGGGATGGTATCGGCAGAGCCACACAGATGAACAGTGGAGAGAACAGTGCAACTACTGTGATGAGAAGCAATGAGATGAGGGCAGGAGAGCGAGCAGCTGGCACCACACCGCAATCCTCCGTTCCTTCCCGAGAGCTCCCAAGGAGCATCCCCGCCACACGCCCTCGCTCTCCGGTGCACGGGACAGGGCAGGTGCGGCACTCGCCCCTCGGCACTGCCGTGCCCGAGGGCTGCCAGCAGGGCTGTCAGGGGCTGCCGGGGCTCCGCGGGGCANGCGGCCGCCGCATCCACGGGCGGTGCAAGGGGGCCAGGGCTCCCTCCCGGAGCACAGGAGGATGTTGCGCCTGGTGCCCTAAAAGCTCTGTCACAGCTCGGACTAGGGCAGCTTTGCATCTCCTTGCTGTCTTTTAAACTGGCGCAAATAATGCAGAAGCCATTTGTTTTTATTAAACGCTGACTACCTTCAGCAAGTCTGAAGCTTTTTGAATAATTAAAGACTTCTAGGAAACTCTTGTTTGCAGGACTTCCCTAAGTGCTTCATTTAACAAATATGCAGTGCAAAATAGCGATGCTTGCGTTCCAGGTGATGCTTCTTCCTTCGCGTGTAGTTGTGGCTTTTAGTCCTTAGCAAATCTTGAGCTTGTCTTACACTGCCTTAAGCTTGGCTAAGACATTGGGAGTATTTCACAGGCTGTGTGCAATGATGTTCTCCAGGCATTTCTAATCCAGGCAGGCTCTGAAGGTAACAAGTGTCTAAACACTCGGTACCTGCCTCTGAGAGGCATCTCTGCAAGAGGGAGTCCAGCCCCCTCACTGGGGGTTATCCAGTTCTCATCTTCCAGTTGAGTTGTCTAATACTTAAGAATACTTATCATACTTAGGCAATCTCTGCTATTACTGGGGGCTTATTTTCTTCCAAAAATGGTGTATTTTTAACTCATGTTTCTCTGTAACAAAGGTAAATTAAGCCCCTTCAAGAAATCAAACAGAAGGATGCTCTTGGTTTTCCACACAACCTGTCATAAACTGAGAGAGTTTGAGATGCTGGGGGCAGGCAGGTCTGGTCATGCACAGAAGCAGGGCTCTTGACACTTCCAGGTACCTTAAATTAAGACCCCTAAACGATTTAAGTGTCTTCAGCACTAGGAAGAAGCAGCTGATACAAGGCATCCTGAATGATGCCATATAAATAATGCTTTAGGTAGCTAACGTGTAGGTCAAGGTCTCAGATCCTAAATGCATAGATTCTTTAGGTTAGCCAATGATTCATCTTCCTTTACTTCTCTTTAACATTATTAGTGATATATAAAAAAAGNGGGCTGCCGGGGCTCCGCGGGGCACTGCCCGCTGCCTCTCCTGTCTGCTGCTTTACCTGCCCGCTGCCTGCCCTGTCTGCTGCTTTACCTGCCCGCTGCCTCTCCTGCCCGCTGCTTTACTGGCCCGCTGCCTGTCCTGCCCGCTGCCTGTCCTGCCCGCTGCNTGCTTCTTCCTTCGCGTGTAGTTGTGGCTTTTAGTCCTTAGCAAATCTTGAGCTTGTCTTACACTGCCTTAAGCTTGGCTAAGACATTGGGAGTATTTCACAGGCTGTGTGCAATGATGTTCTCCAGGCATTTCTAATCCAGGCAGGCTCTGAAGGTAACAAGTGTCTAAACACTCGGTACCTGCCTCTGAGAGGCATCTCTGCAAGAGGGAGTCCAGCCCCCTCACTGGGGGTTATCCAGTTCTCATCTTCCAGTTGAGTTGTCTAATACTTAAGAATACTTATCATACTTAGGCAATCTCTGCTATTACTGGGGGCTTATTTTCTTCCAAAAATGGTGTATTTTTAACTCATGTTTCTCTGTAACAAAGGTAAATTAAGCCCCTTCAAGAAATCAAACAGAAGGATGCTCTTGGTTTTCCACACAACCTGTCATAAACTGAGAGAGTTTGAGATGCTGGGGGCAGGCAGGTCTGGTCATGCACAGAAGCAGGGCTCTTGACACTTCCAGGTACCTTAAATTAAGACCCCTAAACGATTTAAGTGTCTTCAGCACTAGGAAGAAGCAGCTGATACAAGGCATCCTGAATGATGCCATATAAATAATGCTTTAGGTAGCTAACGTGTAGGTCAAGGTCTCAGATCCTAAATGCATAGATTCTTTAGGTTAGCCAATGATTCATCTTCCTTTACTTCTCTTTAACATTATTAGTGATATATAAAAAAAGCAATACATGAGTGGAGGAGGCGAGTTTCTACTGAAAGCACCCAAAAAAAAAGACACTGAGAAGATTTGTAGCTGAAATAACCATTTTGTAGGGATTTTTTGTTTGCTTGGGTTTTTTTTCCTTTCTAGGCTAATTATACTTTCAGTTCTCATAACTGCTATGATTCTAATTATTTTCAATCATAGTGTCCCCTAGGGCATGACAAAGGGTTTTCCAGAAGTTATGGGAAAAAATTAACATCTTGATCTGTGAGATGGCATTCACAGAAGAAGTGATTATTGTCTAATCCTTCTTTTTTGTTTGTTTCTTTAGACTACACATTTTAATAATGAAAACATACTTAACTGATGTTTAAGTATCTACATCATATGTATCTTTAACCACAGCTTACAGGTCTGAAAGGTACAGTATACCTGATCACCTAGATAAGGCAGTTCTTTCCCATCACAAACCAAGAACAGTTTTAACTGGATCCTTGCTGCAGTCTCAAGCTGTGGAAATGCTTTGCATAATTAATTTTAGAAATGCTACATTCTCATAATCGCCTTAAATTTAGAATAATGTAAGTTAAAACTAGTGCTAACATGAGAAAAGTTTCTTGCTGCAGTGGTGCTAGATTTTGGGAATGTTTTTCTGTACACATGCTTGTTATAACAATTAGGTAAAATCCAAGCCATAGAGTTGTTGGATTTCTAGATTCAACAATATACACTACTTAATTCCTGAACATTTTTATAGCAGGAATGCCATGTTTTTTCCCCTTCATATATCTTCTTTACTATTATTAAAGTGAAATATTTTATGCTACTTATTGTCTTAAAAGAAAATTAAGAAGAAACAAGAACAACGTTATTGTCTAAACAATGTCCTGTTGAATGTTTTCCATGATAGTATTTTCTCAGATTACTGTGACTTTTCAAACATCTTTCTTTTTACCCCACTACATATTTTTAGGCTGGATGAGGCAGCAGTGAAGGTGGAGGGGAAGGAGCAGGCAGCACATGCTGTGGGACAAGGATTGTGCTGCAGTCTGGTGGTAACACAGCTCTGCCAGCTCATTTCCCTGGCTGGCCCTGCATGTGTTGCCATGTGATCTCAGAGCTGCCTAATTCCCTCATGATCATCACGTGTCTTTCTGCTCCCTTTGATGCACCAAAGCAATGAACTTTTCTGTGACTTCGCCTCTCTCAGTATTTGTGAGTACTTGCCACACCGAGGGAGCTAAACTCTGCCTCCAAACCATCATTAAGGGTATTGAAATACCCTACTTGAAGTACCTCCCAAGACAACTTTCTCCAACAGATAACCAGAATTAATTACCTAGGCAATTATGACACACTAGAAGGAAAGCTGCTATCTCCAGCACTCTACACCTCTAGGAATTCTTTGTAGATTCAGACATCAGACACTGCTGAATGCCTTTTGAGGTGCCCTAGAATATCCTGTTGGGCCTTCAAGCTGCTGCTCTAGGATAACACAGGTCTTCTGCACCTTCCAAGTCACATTAACCAACCCCCCATGGATGTCTGGGATTCCTTAGAATACCAAGAATTGTGGACAAGGGAATTCAGCAATTCAGCTTTAAATGTCTATTAACAGTGTGCTCTAATCAGACTGTGGAACCTGATCAAACTCACCCCAAGGAAGACTTTCAGTGGCTGCTGCACCACGCTCCTCACGCTTAATTAACTGCATTTACCAGGGATGAGATTCAGCTGCCTGAGCTTCTAGTGCCACCAGAGACGTCCCTGCACACCCTGCCTGCAGATTACACTGAAGAAGGGTTTGGATTTTCCATAGGTCTTGTGTCAGCCCCATCCAGGTGCCCTGGATACCATATGGCATATAAAATGTCACTAGACAACCTACATATAAGCAAGTATAGCCTTACCTTTCTGAAACAGGAGCTTAAACACCTAGCTTAAACTTACATGTACCTATATTTAGGTGTGCTCATGTCCCAGGAATCTCAGCTCTAACGCCTTCTAATACAACCCCGAATACAGCTCTTTTTAGTCATGATATTGGTATCATCATCATTGTTGTGATACAGCATTCAGGGAACACCATGCATAAGACTTATTTGAAACTGCTTCAGTTTCCTTCAGTGCCAGTTATGCATTGTTAAAAATTTAGTTGTGATTTTCACTGTTTCTTCAACAAGCCTATGGACTGGATATACATTATTTCAGCCCTTGGTTTTGGTCCTGTAAATTGGAACAAGAATGGTTGGAATTCTGATTTTTTTTTAATTTTTTTTTTCCCAGCAGCGATGCTACAAAGCAATAAGAATGTGTCTTTCTATGGTTGCTGGCGAGGTTCTGATCAGCAGATCCTGGACTCGCTGTTCTCCACGGCTACCGGACACGGTTTGCCACAGGGTGAGAAAATCAACCTCCTCCACCAAGGCTGCAGGAACAACTCCTGCCTTCCTGAGCTCACATAAAGACCATCGAGAACGACGCCACAGCCTGCCTGATGGACACTCCTGAGGGACAGACGGGCTCTTTGTGTGCGGACACAGGCCGGGCCCTGCGGAGAGGGCACATGGCCGCCCCGGCTCCTGCCCTCTCCCCCCATCCCGACCGCTGGCAGCGCCCAGGGACGAGGCAGCAGCGGAGCTGCTTTGCTGTGAGCTGCGGAGGAAGCGGACCTCGCTGTCCCGCGGGTCTGCTCTGCTCCTCCCGTTCTCCCCGGTGTGAGGCGGAGGCAGGGGCAGAGCTGCGGTCTCGGGCCGCCCGCCCCGCCGGGCCCCGCACGCCGCCGGCTGAGGCCGAGCTGGCGGAAGCGCCTCGCCTTCCGCTTCCTCTCTGCCCGGGAAGAGGCGGGCGCGGCTGCGGCCATGCAGGTCTCCAGCCTCAACGAGGTGAAGATCTACAGCCTGAGCGCCGGCAGGAGCCTCCCGGAGGTGAGGGCGGCACAGGGGACGGGCCCGGCCCGGCCCGGGTCCCGCGGCGGGAGCCGGACCCGCGCGGTGCTGGCGCGGGGGCCGAGCCCCGGCCGGCCTGGCCGAGCTGCCCCGTCCATGTGCGCTTGTGTTGGGATCGTTACCGAGAAACAGCTCTGAGTGTTTCTTACATTAGAAATGCAGTTTAAATGATTGAACCTCTGGCTGTAGCGGTGCTGGTCCGCAGACCCGTAAGCAACATTACCTTGTACGTTTTCTTGCTGTGGAATGGTTAAACTTAGCAGTGGAAGGGAAATTGGGAGATAATCAAGAAAAAAAAAAGAATTAGCATCCTAAAAGTCTTATGTTTCAAATGGTTGGATAAACTTTGAATCTCGGGTTCCTGTATGAATGAGCTCAAGACTGGTATATACCTTTGCTTGCAGTGGCTCTCTGACAGGAAGAAAAGAGCTTTACAGAAGAAAGATGTGGGTGAGTTTTCCCCTCGCACGGTGCTCAGCAGTACTCGGCTACTCCACGTACATAACATGCAGGCCCAGACGAGACTCCTCACTGACTGATACACAAAAATTATCCCTAAGTCATAATATAAAAACTGCAGAATTAAACTACGGATAGTTATTTCAACTTCTCGTATAGCTTCACATGAGCACTGTATAACCAGTGGTGTTTTAAATTTTAGACATTAAATGTTTGGGTTGTGGACTGTAACAGAAACATGATGGATGAATTCCATATTGTCTCTTACGTTAAAATCAGACCATAAACTCCTGTGTGATGCTGTGCTAATCTTAGAGGGCAGGACCACATCGTTTTAGCCTAAGCTTCTTACACAAAATAAAAGCTGTTTGGATTCACAGGAAGTGTTATACAAGAAACTTAGCCAAGAAAAAAATGCACAGAGGTAGTGGGGTATGGAATGCCTTGTACAAGGCCTTAATTGTGAAAGTGTGCAATGAGTATTTGCTATAATGTTGTATAATAATTTGTTACGTAGTCGCCTTGGAGTACTGATTTATTTGCACAGGGGTAGTCTGCTTCTCAGGGTTAGCAGACTGTGTTAAACTGCTTATAATGCGGTAGTTAAAATATGAATAAAGGTTATTCCCTATACTCAATTAACTCAACATGCTTCCTTAGGAAACTGTTACAGTTTCTTGGACTGATAGAATTGTGCTAATTCTACAATTTTTTTTTTCTTTACAGATATCCGTAGGAGAATTGAACTTATTCAAGACTTTGAAATGCCCACTGTTAGCACAAAGATTAAGGTATCAAGAGATGGACAGTATATTATGGCAGTTGGTGAGTTAACAAACAGTCTCTCTAACACAGGCCAAAAGTCCTAGGTAATCTTGGGTGCAGAGTGACTTAGTGTTTCAGATAGAATTGTTAAGAGTTCATTTTAAAGTGTGGAACTGAACATTCTGCTGGAAGCATACTCTTAACATGTGGCAGAACAGCTGTCTTGAGAGTGGTACTGTGGAACACTTCTCCTTAGAATACATACATTCTTAGAATCATAGAATGGTTTGGGTTGGAAGGCACTTTTGAAGACCATCTAATCCAACCCCCCTGCTGCCAGGGTTTATAATACAAATAAGAAATTAATAAAACAAATCAGTCTATAATACAGTTATGTGCTAAGTTCTGAATTGCTTTTAGTGTATGTATGTTAAATAACTTCTGAACATCATTGTTTGAGTATTGTTTTATAGGAGGAGGACAATCTGCATTTTGTGACTGTCAAAATGGGATCCAAACATGAATACTTTAGTAGGTGTTAATAACATAAGGAACCTTGGTCTTTCAGAGTGACTGGAAGGTGTTACTAGATTCTGTATCTGGTAGTTAGGAGAACCTGCATACTAGCAGGGTGCTTACAGAAACCAGACTGTAAGGTTGTGTTACTAAGAGGTATGTTTTTCCAGTCACAGAGGCTTTGGGAAGGTCAGAAGACTTATAGTAGAAACACAGTAAAGCCTGTATGTGTAAGACATTATACTTTAAAAAAATTGCTTTTGTGTTATCTTTTTGTTTAACTTTTTTATTTAATTAAACATCAAATTACTCTTTCAGGAACCTACAAGCCCAGGGTCCGCTGTTTTGATACCTATCAGTTATCCCAGAAATTTGAAAGATGCTTAGATTCTGAAGGTTAGTATAAGGCATGGCTGTTAGTACATAATAGTACATGTCATACATAATTCAGGTTGGACTCAAGCAGAAATTCTGCCCCCTGTGCTGAGAGGACAGAATGTACTTCAGGAAAACAGAAGAATCTAGAGTAAAACCATCTACTCTTCATCTCTGAATTTTCCCCTTTTATTCTGATGTCAAAGTTCTTTCCTTGCCTGGAAAAGAGGGTGTGAGGGATGTAAGATTTACCTTGAGCCAGGAAGTGTGGGGCTCAGAGGGTGAATGTGGCTGAAATCTGTGTTCTGTTTGGTGAATGTGACGAAGGTACAATGGCTGGGTGTGGCAAGATCTCCCTTCTTACCTGTTCTGTGAAGCAGTAAGGTAGGAGAATGCACTGTGCGTTGCTCTGTTTTCTCTCTGGAGCCCAATCTCATTAGGTGAGTTACAGGGTAAAGAGAATTTCCTGGGGGGGTGTTGGTTTGTTTGTTTGCTGGTTTGGTTTTCTATTTGTTTTCTGGAAACAAGGTACTTAGGGGTAGATGGTAGCATGTAGCAATAAGGCCCTAATTACACCTTATTTGCTACTAATTTGGTGGGAGAACAGCTGTGGTGAGGAAAGTAAGGAGCCATCTAGACAATGGGAAAGGGAGAATCAGTTGGCAGTTAGAGCAGGGCAGGAGCTGCCACAGCTTTTAGGGTGCTTAAATTTCAGGAATTATGGGGTTATTTTGTTTGTTTCGGTTTTTGGGGTTTTTCGGTTTTTTGTTTGGTTGTTTTTGTTTTGTTTTTTTTTTGCAGGGGAGGGAGGAGTGGGAGGGTTGTTATTTCAGGTTTCTTTTGTTTGAAGACTGATGACTGAAAGCTGGGATGTAGGGGTGACCAAAACAATGAGAAGATGAGCACATTCATTACAGAAGAATTGAACTGGTCTAACTTTGATGTGTGTGAAAGTGATGTGAGAAATAAAAATTGTAACAAGAGCATGGGGGTGTTTCTGTGCTCTCTGCCTCAGGACTACGAGGAGTCATGTAGGGTGAAGGAACTGTTAGGCAGGGTTTCAGAGAGGCTGGGGAGAGGAAGGTATGGCAAGAGTGAAACCTTTAAAAGAGTAGAAGTCATTGTAATCATAAATGCTTGCTGCTAATTAAAGTAAATCTTTTTGAACTGGCATCTTGGTAGACTGCAGAAGTATGTTTAATTTGAAGTCTAGCATAGAGTCACTTCAGGTAACTTTAAATGAGTTATCTCATTTAAATAGAACCAATTTAGCTGAAGCAGCTACTCCCTAATGTTCCCAACTCAGCTCAATTAAAACTAGGCAAAGTTCAATATGGTAGTGTTCAACATGAGTAGTAGCTTTCACATTTGTGATTTTTTTTTTTGAGCCTTAACTTCTTTTGTGGAAGTGCTGACCCCTTGGAAGCACTGCATGTGCATGTTTATGCATATATGTCCAAACTCATGCAATTTTTAAATCATCTTTGTTGGATTACCAAAGCTCCCTGGACCACGCACTCACTGAACATCATTTGATTAGACATTCCCACATCCATAAAATACATGGTTGAGCATTGTGTTGAGGAATGTGTCAAGTATACAAGAACAATAAAAAGATTACAGGATGCTTCATATGTTTCTAAAGTTTTAGAAAACTACTTATGGTTTTGCAAATCAAGTTACATAATTAGAGATCTTACTAAAGATTAATGCCTGCATTATGCATTGGCACCTCTGGGGAATACTTACATGACTAAAGATTAGCATGGGTGTAAATGTTTTCAGGATTGTGCCAATGTTTGCAAATAAGTTTGCTTGCTTAGTTGACTCAAAATTCTCTTGCTCTCTCCTCTAGTGATTACGTTTGAGATTTTATCAGATGATTACTCAAAGGTATGTTTAATAGTTTTCAGTGTATAAATGAAAAAATTGTTTAGTATGTATATTAAAATGCATTTTCATATATAGTAAAGGCAGTCAATCAACACAGCTTCTGGAACAAAATATTTTTTTTAAAAACAACAAACGGCATAAACATTTTTTGCACCTTTACAATTTTTTTTTTTCTTTGTGTCTTTGTGCTGTAATTTACTTTACAACTTCTAAAGTCTTTTGTCTGTTGGAGAGAAAAACTTCAAATAGTGATCTATCCTACAAGCAAAATAATGTGAAAAATGGAATTAACTATTCTTTCTGGGCTAACATTTAGTCACAATCCCTTGTGACAAGTGATGCACACATACACTGTTTTTGAAAGGTGGGATAGCTGTGGGTAAGTTAACAACCTGATTTGTCAGTGTTGTTAGAGGCATGATGATGATGAGCATATGAATGAGGGAAAAATTGTGGAGAGAAGTAATATCTTTTTTCTTTAATTTTATTTTGAAATGAAGTGCTGTACCTGAATGAATCACCTAAGTGTTTATTTTACACTTTTCTTTTCTGTGAAAAGACCTTACCATTTCAAGTATAGGTTTGTTTAAATAAATACTGGTCTTTGATCAGAGCCATGATTATCTAGCCTTGCAGCTTTTTTGCATTTTTCCTTTGAGATTTCCAAGGAAGTGCTTGAATTCAAGTAGCAGAAGGTAATGGCTGATACTTCACAGTAGCTTCCCACTTGTCTGTCTGGTGGAAACTGTTTCTGGCTGTACATACCAAATAGTCATTTGAGAGACTGAGGAACATGCTGTCTTCCCAAATGTTTCTGACTGGTTATGAACAGAAAGGTGTGTGTGTGTTTTCAGGTGAAATGGGTGCTATATTTCAGGCTGAAGCCCTACTTTTTCAGCTTCATACAATCTTTATGTCTTGAATTTTATTTTACTATAAAACTTAAGAAATCATCAGAAAGAAAAATAAACTTGAAGTGGCTGTCCTAATGTTGTCAACATGTTAGAAAGAGGGAACAATATTCGAGAAATTACACTTTAAGTTTTTAGCATCATATCAATTGGAATGGGACCTTAAAATACCATTTTAATGCTTGAACAGTTCTGTCAAAATCTGCAGGCATGGTGGTTCCACAGATTTACTGAATAAATTGTTACAATTCTGCTCTACCATGTCATAAAGAATTTCTAGTTCCTGTCAAACCTGCCCAGGAAAATCTTAAGTTTTTACTGTTGCGGCTGGAAAGAGGGATTTTTTTTGTGCTGTATTCTGTCCCTTATCAGTCTTGATAGCCCTCTTGGTGCTCTCAGTATCCTTTCATAGCCAGGGAAAATAGTGTCTCTCTAGATCTGTTCCTGCCATCCCTGTAAGGTTGATTAGAGGCTTATTTGTATTTTCACAGTGAGAGCACCTTTTTTCTTTCATACATGTTAGTACCCATAAGGCCAGTTACATTTCTGTGCTTTTCTGAGTTTTAGGCTTAAAAGTCTTAGACTTGGACTAAGTTTTAGACTTAGGAGAGAGTGTAGTATATTTTTTCCCACAGCCTTTTGCCAGGAGACCTGTATTTCCACATAGTATTTTTGCCACACACCAGTTCCAATGTTTTTGCTACTCTTAGGTTGTAGTTTTCTGGTGGTGACCAAAATTAATTTAGTAATAAGAAAAGACAAACATGGTTTACAGTGAGCTGTATCCACTACTAATGAAAGAGAACACAAATATATTCAAGGCCAATATTGTAGAAATTTGTGTTTAAATAGAAAATTATTAGTGGTAAGACAGTTATACAGATTTATAAATAAAGACAGATTTAAAGTAACTTATGTACCTCACCTTCCCTGAGTTTCTCATCCTTATTTGCATTGCTAACAGTGTCATTCAGCAGTAGAAAATTTTAGATACTTGCTATGTACTGTTTTTAGAAGATGCATGTACTACATAGGCTAAACTGAAGTGTCACTTTTCTAATCCAAGCTAAATAAGAATGAGGCTCAGAGACAAAGGTTTGGCTGTGATTATCATGCATGGCATGAGTTTGGGCCAGGCCAGCTGTTCCTCCATTGCTCGGTGCCTGGCCGTGGTTTGAGGTGCAGCATGAGTGCAACAGCTGATGGGGGTGATCCTGTCTCTGGAGGGGGAAGAATCCCATTCTGTATGTGCCATGTTAACCTGCCATAAGGAGTGTAACAGCAGGACCTGGCCTGTTTTATTTACTGGGGTAGATTGAGCTCTCTAGTAATGCCTCTCTGTAGGTTTTTCCAGGACTGAGATGTTTGTCTAAGTTTCAGAAAGAAACAATGTTCTTATTCAGTTGGCAAAGAACAAAAGTGCAGGAAGATCATTGGTGTCATTTACTGGAGTGCTGCTGTGCATCGGGATGTGTAGCTCGTGTGCCCAGTCCATGTGAACGCACTGGTGTCTGCACAGCTTTGTACCTGGAAGAAATCACTAACTGCAGTGTCTTGAAGGAAGTAGAAATGTTGATTTTGGTGCAGCAGAGCATGAGATAACTGTGATGCTTCTGGCTGCAGAGTCACTTTCAGGGTGTCTCATTTACTCTTGTGAATACTCATATAATGTATATTAACAAAACTGCTGTGGCTAGTGAGAATGATGAAGCACTAGTTGATTCTATCATTTCAGTAGAAATTATTTGAATAAGTTGTGATAAGCCTGTATGAGTTTGAAAAAAAAATCACTGAAGCTTGTACTGTAAGACAAGTTGGGGAGATACGTGTCTGTTTCTGTATGTTTCAGTGCTTTCTATTTTATTTTCAGATTGTCTTCTTGGAGTGTGGCAGATTTGTGGAGTTTCATTCACAACATGGCCATTACTATAAGACAAGAATACCAAAATTTGGTAGAGATTTCTCTTACCACTACCCATCGTGTGACCTGTATTTCGTGGGAGCAAGGTATTAAGTGGAATATTTTGTTTCAGTTTTGTTAGCAGTATTTTACAATAATAAAATATTAGAAAAGCTAAAAAGTGGAAGAAGTGGCAGTTCCTTCCAAATTAATAAGAGAAACAGTGAAGAGTGAAAAGTTTGGGAAGATTAAAATTAATTCGGTTTCCCATGCTATTTTTAAGCTTTTTTTTTTAATATTCTTAAACCATGTATATCATGTATTTACAAATTTGTATTTAAAACTGCAGGTCAGTGTATTGTTTTAAAAAGTGTTTAGCATTTAAGTAAGGAAAATTAAATAACTTTTCCTATCCTGGTTGGTGTTTTATTGCTGTGAAGTGTGAGTTAAATCACATAATTGGGTTTCTGAAAAGACACAGTAAAAATAAAATTAGATCCTTAGGGTTTCAAACAAAGTAAGTAGAAATTCAAGATGTAACTTAAATCACAGGAAATTAAAAGGTCTTGAGAAATGAGTTAATGTATCTTTTGCCTGGAAAAACAGTATTTGGTAGGGTATTGAAGTATAATAAATAAATGGTGAATATGCACATTTTTCTCTGTATTTTGAACACCACAGTGTATATTTGTCTTGTTGTAAATTGTGAATTCTGAGAATTATACATTTGGCAAAATTAGACTGTGAATAAGAATCTTTACTATGCCTCTAAATTTACAGCAGTGTTTTTCAGTATTTGTTAGACACAAGAGTAATTTTGGGGTTTTCTTTTGTAGTTCTGAAGTGTACAGGCTAAATCTGGAACAAGGAAGATTTCTGAACTCCCTGCAAACCGAAGCTTCGTAAGTTCTGTGCAGTGCATGACCTCTATCTTCTTTCCACCAGATGGAAGCAGACTTCTAGCATGCTCGCCACCAGTACTGAAAGCTGCCCAAATGCTTTGCACAGTTGAAAATGAACATATGCTGAGTCTGAGTCTCATTTCATTTTATGTTCTGTAATTTTTTTGCTCTAGTTTTTATGTTTAATTGAATTTTCTTTTGTGGATGTTTTAAAATTGCTTAATATGGACTAAATAGGTATTATATAACTTGATCTTAAGAGCATTTCATTAAAACTTTGCCATTATTACTCAATTTAGCCATCATATAGAGATCTACCCACAGGGTATGTACTTTCCCAGACATGTCTTTGTCCTTCTGCTCTTGAAGTAGCCCAAAGAGAATTTTTATATCTCCAGCATGTGTCTGATGCTTTTGAAAACCCTACCAGAGTAGGAACTGAGCTTTTTTTCATGTGGGGAGAGGCAGATGAGAAGAACAGACTTCACTAGATAGAGTGGCTTGTTGGTGGGCAACAGCTGGTGTTTGGTGGGCAGAATAGCTTAATGGCTGAAGAAGTGTTTGGGAAGGCACAATAAAAAAACTGAGCAACAGGAGGAAAAAAAAAAGGGGAAATCCTGGAATGGGAGAGGTAAGGGTGTAAAGTAAAATCTGGATTAGAGAGATAAGACTTAAGTTGTGGGAAGGTTTAGAGGTGACGGAACTGGATGAGTTACAGGATTAGAGGTAGAGAGCTTTGAATGGAAGAGGTTGTGAAGTGCTGGGATAAGTGGTGTAGAAAGAAATATTTGTGCTTTGGAATAGTTGTTGTCAAAATACAGAGCTCTTGAGTGCCCTGCTGAGAAACAGAATACTTGGGTGAGAGAAAGGAGACCATTGGTCAGACAGAACATGTTGAAGATGTAAGCTTTAGAACATAAGTAATCATAAAGATCGTTTGGCGTAATTAGAATCAGAGATTCATTTAGGTTGGAAAAGACCTCTAAGATAATCAAGCCCAACCACTAAGCCAAAACTGCCAAGTCCACCACTAGACTATGTCCCCAGATGCCTCATCTACATGTCTTTTAATTATCTCCAGGGNGCCAAAACTGCCAAGTCCACCACTAGACTGTGTCCCCAGATGCCTCATCTACATGTCTTTTAATTATCTCCAGGGATGGTGA
>VYZP01005488.1:3847-14707 GCA_013400635.1 Hypocryptadius cinnamomeus
CCACCCCCCCTTCTGTATTGTTATTAGTGCCTTTGCATCTTCTGTGAAGCAAGTTGGTTTGACCAATAAAACCTGCAGGCTCCCAGGAAACACAGAGCTCAGCTATACAACAAAGTCAGCGCCCCTGGAGGAACTGCTGCTCCCAGGCAGCAGAGGAGAATGTAATGTTTCACCATCTTAGCAGCTGCATTCAATGAGGATGCTTTAATTGCATGACTCAGAATATCAGGGATCAAAACCCAAAAGTCATTTGGCAGCTCCTGCTGGGATGAGGCTTGGAGGACCTGTGGCTTCTCCCAGCCCTTGTGTCCCATTCCCCCATTTGTGTAGGCAAGGTGGAATGCTGTTGCCTGGCTGGGAGGTCCATTGAGAAACACTTCTCCCAGGATGAATGGCTCCAGTGATCCAGTGTAGCACGGGGAGGACGTTGGTGGCACCTGCTGAACTACGCGTGGGATTAGAGACTTCTCTGAGGAACGTGTCAGGCCTGCTCTGAAAACTGTACCTGCTTGTTCTCTGCTGGGATTAATTAATGCTGCTTCAAACCAGAACTGAGTGATTGGATGCAGTCTTGAAGTGGGGGAGACAGTAGTCAGCCTGAACTCTTCTTTTAGGAAGTACAACTTGAAATTAATTGCTAGTTCAAACTTGAATATAAATTTCACAGAACATGAACTTCTGAAATACTGACTGAACAAAGCCTTAACTTATTACCTTTTTATATTTACCTAATGTCTTCAGCTGTTTACTTGGTTTTGGAATGGTAGACGGTACTTTCTGTGGTTTTAAAGGCATTACCTTCAAATGCTTACATTTTTACTAGTATTGTGGGCTTTTTTTCCCATGGTAATAATACTAATAGTTATTTTATGGGGGCTTGTATGTATTTGGAAATACTGTTGTAGTATTCAGAGTTGATTTCTAATTAATGCAAACTGCCTTAATAGAAAAATGGAGATTTGGACACTAATGTATTGTGAAATGTTAGAACAGAAATCTTATTTTGCTGCTAGCATATTGTATTTCTGTTAAAATATGCAAGTGAAATTAAAAACGTTTCTAGAATAAAAGGTTTTTGGTGTAATTTCTTTCAATCTGGAACTACATTAAGCTTTACTCCAGTGTATAAGCCATGGGTGATGGCTGCTGTAAAATGAGAGCTCAGGGGTAGCTCCTTTTCCCTTGGGCCTGGTACCCCCGTGGGCTCACACTGACAACAGCAAACAGTATCGGCCTCAGTTTTCTGCCCTGGAGGAAGGGAGGAGAAGCCATTTAACTGGCTTTCAGTTGCATCAATGCTCCCTGCCATCCACTGAATCCAGCGGACACCACCCTGGGTAGGTAAAGTCAGAAATGTTATGAGATGCACTTTTTTTCCATAAATGTGCCAAAACAAAACACCCTGGTTTCTCTCATAGTCATGGACCAAAAGATGCCATGAAGCAGATTTACATCTTGCTTTCTGCTTTGTAAGGTGGCTTCATAAATAAGCCACCGACATCCATTGATTAATTAATTAATCCATCCATTAATTGTTTTCCTTTCACAGGCAGCCTTGTCCTGAAGGGAACTCTTATCCACCTCACCATCTAGAGCTCAGTGTGACACTGCTAATTTAGAGCTAACTGAGCTGCTCAAGTAAAGTGTTCTTTTGACCCAGTTATAATATTACTGTAATAAATGCAAAAGGAATTGCTAGACATTTTAATTTTGGAATAAGAGTCCATGAAACAAACAAAGTGGGATTGACAATTGCAAGGCAAGACAGTGCAGCTGAGTGATTTAATGAAAATTGTGCTGCAGCTAAAGCTGCAGTTTGCTTTAAGGAACCGTGGGAATATAAGATATGTTGATCTCTTCATATAACCATTAGCAAATGGTTAAACTGTAATTGTTCCATATATGTATTATATAGTCACAAAAAACCCCAGTTTGTGAGACATCAAAATAAATTGCTTTTTATGAGGAAAGAACAATCTTTCAAGATTTTTATATCAAGATAGCTTTCTAAATGTTTTTTATGTACCTCCCCAAAGGGAGAAAATTTTTAATAACTAGTGAAGTGTCTTTTATTCTGTTACGGTATTTCTTCACATTTCTATAAACTTCTTGCAAAATAGCTACAGAAAGACATTATAACATACGTTGCTTCACCTGAAGGGTTTTTTTCTGGCTCTTGTCCAGTGTTTGGTAGTGATACAGGAATACTTGCAGCAGAAAGTTGTTTCATACACAGCCTCTTCCCAGCCCTTAGTAATTACAGGCTCTAATATGCAGACGTGGGAAGCCTTTTAGTCTGTCAAAGTTTCACTTTATGTCTCTGTCTGGACATGAATTCAGAGTGTCAGTTAAAAGTTAAAAAATTGTATTCTTTACTTAAATTTTGGCATCACTGCTGTCTTGTAGCACTTGCAGCTTGGTGATATGCCACAAGAGTTTTCTTTCCAAGCTTTAAAACTTGTGTATTTTCTTTTGCTAAGAAGGAAAGGGTCAGCAAGTGTTCATCACATTCCTTCTTCTGTCACTGACTATAAAAGAGATTCCAAATACAAATATCATTGATTAAGTTTTATCACCCTAAAGGAAAATGGTCCCAGTCTTTTCCATCTTTGTTTGGAATATATTTTCCATTTTCTAATTAGTGTCTATTTCAAAATCCCACATGTATTTTGATGATATCTTTCTTGAGCTGGGTGCCCAGAGCTGAACACACACTACTTGCTCAGGGGCACTCTTGATTTACAAGACCAGAATATGTTCATTAATATTGCCTCTGTTTTAGCTACTCATTCTGCATTAGCAAAAACCAAATAAAAATATTTCCATCACTTTGTGGCCAGAATGGTGTGTGCCTAAATAAAGATGTAACTTAGGCAAGGGAAGATCTTAGTGCTGCTATAGTGAGCTTAACATCTCACAAATTTCTCAACAGCAGGAAAAATTGTTATAACTGTGTGGCTGGCATGAGTGAGCTGCTTTGTCCTCATAGCATTTTTTTTCAGATGGCAGCAGCTGCTTTACTTCCTTTGGTTTTGAGTGGTCATTACTCAGTCCAACATCTGTACAAAAGGGTTGAGAGCTTTTGAAATAAACTGAGAGCAATTTAACTGACCTTCCCATGACGTGGATGGATCAGCTGGAGTGTCAGCTGCCAAAGCACTGAGTTGACAGATTCTTAGTCCGTATATTTGGCTTGTAAGAAAATAGAGGGCCTGTGGCAGCCTTGCCTTTCTTCTGAATCCAGACCTAGGGACTGGATGTAGAGGATGAGAATGCTCTTCTCATTGCTGTAGCTTTATCACACAGCATGGGCCACCTGACGTGGGGCAGACAAGCTCTTCAAGCGTGGAAAAAACTTTGCTCAGAATCAGTAGAGTCTCAAATTTTACTAACTAAATGGAAAGCCTTTTATTAAAGGCAGATCCTAATAATGGTATTCAACACATGGCTTCAGGTCAAACTGGATTTAATACACCATGCTTTTTATGTATCAGGATTTTTCTATTATTTTAATAAGAGTTCATTTGTGTGTCTAATAATACATCACATTTTACTCGTGACCTCATTAGGAGGATTCTTAAACATTTGCTTGATCATTATCCAAAAGAAGGATAAAGGTCTGCTGTCTTGGGAACACCTCAGGTTTAACCCAGCGCGTGCAATAGCCACTTGAGCCTGATGTACACTTTTCTGTTCATTCATTTAAAATAATTGTATAATTCCTTGGCAAGTAAAGTTAGTGATTTCTAAGCATTAATACGTAACCTGCTATTTACATTTTTCGTAAGGATAAACCAGAACACGTGAGTCTGAATCTTCAGCTACTCTACAGCTTACTAGAATGATTAATACAAACTTCAGCAACAACTTGTTTACTTGCTTCTTTCTACATTTGCTTTGGCAGGGCAAATTCTGTCAACCATATCTGCAAAATAAAGAAAAAAAAAAGAGGAAAAAAAAACAGAAAAGGGAAAAGGAANAGGAAAAAAAAAAACAGAGAAGGGAAAAGGAAAAGATAGAGCCAATTAATTAGTTAGACTCTATCTGTCTCATGTTGAAGCATTAAAGAGAGCCAAGGGATTGCTGCAGAAACAATTATTTGAATCAGGGTATATACAAGTGTATAAATTCAATTTGGGCTCTCACTGATTTTAAACAAGAGTCAAGGGCAGGGCCACAGTTTCTCTGCCCCTCTCTTTTAAATGTGGTCCATTGTGACAGAAGTTTCCATCACACTTTTTGAGGCGTTAGTCCTTAGGGGTGTTTGGTTTGGCAAAATAGTGCCATGTTCATGACTGATTCCAATACCACCATCCTCGCAGACCCTCTGAACTTGGGGCATGCAGGAAATGAAAGGAATTCTATTTCTCCTCATTTCTAGAGAGATGATGCTAGCAAACTCTTTTAATGTAAGAACAAGGCAGTTTTGAAAAGCTATGTTACTAACGGGATGTGATCAAAAAGCCCTATCAGGATGTTTCCTGAAGAGCACCTGACATCACTGCCTTTCAGCTTACTGGGCAACTTTTTCAGCTTTTTATAGTGACATAATATTCAGAGAAGATATTGTTTAGTCCTTGTACTTCACTTTTGATGCCCTTTACTACAGAGAATTTTGAATCTTTAAGCTCTCCTTCCCTTTCCAGTGTCACTGTAGGAATTAGTATTATCTGGCAGAAACATATTTCATCTCAGCTGACTTGCAAAGCACACAAGGTTACAGCAGTTGAAAGAAGGAAGCACGGCTTGGGAATGGCCAGTGTGTTGCAGGCTGTGACTTGTCCATGGAGCAGCGTTTGGGACTGTATCACGTGAGACACTCTGGTCTTCCTCATGCTGATAAAGGAGCTGGAGAGCTCAGAAACCCCTTTCCAGTTCATGTCTTCAGTGCCGTCATCATGCTTTATCAGCAATCCCACTATTTTCTACAATGCTCTAGTCCCAAGAAAGCACTGATCTTGTAACTGAAGATACAAACTGTCCTGATGCCCTCTTGGACATTTGTCAGGAGTGAATGTCATTC
Source organism: Hypocryptadius cinnamomeus (assembly GCA_013400635.1). NCBI lineage: Eukaryota > Metazoa > Chordata > Aves > Passeriformes > Zosteropidae > Hypocryptadius > Hypocryptadius cinnamomeus. Next base: position 8,871 of record VYZP01005488.1, read on the forward strand.
CCCAGCATCAAGTTGCACCAAGACAATTTTGCCCAGCCAGGTCCAGAATCGAGATCCCCACATGCCTTGTTCTGCTTTTTATCCCACTCCAGTACAACCACAGCAGCTCCCACTGGGAGAAAGTTCTAAAGTGCTTTATAATCATTAAACTTCACAGTACCCTTTGGGTTAATTATTTGTATGGAAAGAGAAGTCATCCACAGAGGTTACACATATGAGATATCCATGTGTCAGCCTTTATAGACCTGATTGTGCTCAGGTTTTTTGGCCTATTTTACCAGCATCCTGATCCTATAATCAAATTATATGTATAAGTTCTGGTTTTGATAAACTAAACATAAAAGAACAAACAAGCAAATGAGCTTTTCTACAGCCTCCTCCTCCTCTGAGTGCAGGGTTTCAAGGTCCTCATGGAGTGCTCCCTGGAGCAGGGCTGCAGCTTACCAAGCCTGAGTCTCTCCTGGTACTCTCATTCATGCATTCTGTCAAACAACATTCACTCTGATTTTTTTATCAAGATCTTCTTGACTGAGATCTTCAAAGCAATTAATTCCGTGCTCCATGATTGCAGCTGCTGAATAATTGTTTGTTAGAGCATTTTCTTTCCCAGGCAAGAGATGTAAAGTAGTTGCTCCCCTCAATAAACAAGTTGTCAAATGTGATTAGTTAATGGACCTGTAATCATGCGATAGCATAAAGGTAAGGATATGGTAAGTGTGATGTGAAAATGCACATTTAAATTAAAGCTATAGGGGAACATTTTCCCATAGGAACTCTTCCTATGAGTGCTGAAATAGACAATTTACTATTCACAATGATTAACTGTAGATCATTAATTAAAGAAAACAAGAGATTAGTCATCAAGCATTTCAAATTAAAGATGCATTGATTGTTTGATTTACTTTTAGGTCTGGCCAGGAGACCAGATTAGTGCCCAGGTCCCCATGCCTGAGCCAGCCTTCCCATATAAACTGACATGCAGAAATAAAAGCCTGTTAAAATTAAGGTAAAAATGTACTAGCCAATATTAAGCTCCCAGAGCCTGAAATGTGATCCTACATTCCCATTGACCAGCCCTATAATTTGCCATACTGTTTCTGGTCAGACACATTAGGAGGCAGAAGTGGAGAACCCAGGCTTGTGGGGAAGAAGGAATGTCATTTTCTGGCAAGTGAATGCAAAATTCCAACGTAAATGCAGTATGTATTATAGCTCAAAAAATCTAGTTAGCTCATTTTTATCTCTAAATTATAAATCTATCTTTCTGCCTGCCCTTTAGAAGAAATCTGAGAAAATCCTGCAGCGGAATCTGTGGAAAGCAGAAGCCCTGTGCAAAAGACTCTTGCAAGGCTGGGGGTTTTTCCTTCCACCCTCCCTTGGAAAATGTACATTCAATGGTATCATTTCCTAAAAGAGTTTTCCTTGACAGAAAAAGCAAATACTTTTATTTTTGGTTTTGTTAAAAGCTGTATCTATTACAGAAATTTAATTCTCCATTTGGGAATTATAAGCAGTAATACAATAATAATAGTTGTTGGTTACCACACGCTTATTTTAGACTATTCCAGGCAGCTGCCTTCTGCTTTTTGTGCAATCTCTTAGCATTAGACTCCAATATAAAATAAATTACTCTGAACTGTCTGCCAATTTTGACTATTCTTTTAAAATCAAGTAGCTGTTGCTTACATTATGTAATAGCAACAGCGGTACTTTAATTACTAAGTCACGTATGAAAAATAAGATTTCAGCCTGCAACCTTCAGGAAATTAACCACCTAACAACTATTAAAAAGATGATCAGGATACATAATTCTGAGACAGTGGACCTGTGAAGGCCACTGCAGCAGTGATGTGCTGCATAGTCAGAGGCTGTTCAGTCCAGTAGGTCACACTTCAGAGGCTTCTCTACACCAAGACTATTTTGTCATGGAAATTGAGCCCCATAAATAAGAGGATTTTAGACACAACTCAGCAAGTTGCCTGTTTAAAGCAAAACTCTCTGTGCTTCAGTGTTGGCACAGTTGCACCTTTACCCCATGATATTGCTCCAGCATCCCTCCAGGTTCATCTCCTTTGTGGGTTACTTCAGTTACTCCCACTCTCCTTCCCCTTGGATGGCTCCCAGTGTCACAGTGGGTTCTTCTTACTCCCTCTGCCTCCTTTCCACACCTCTGCTTTTCCTGGTGTAATAACAAAAGGCAATCGTTTCTTAAGGGAGTGTTTCAAGGTACTGGACCTTTTAGAAGTGATCAAAGGTAGTTGGAGGATCGATCAGACACACAAAACCACGGCTGGACTGCTCAGCTGGAGGATGACATAGATGGCCAAATGTCACGAAGCTCACGATAGTATCCCCCAGGTGAGACACAGGTTAGGACCAGGTTACTCCGATAGCTGCACAGCTGACAAAGAGCATCTAAGCTTTCTTGGAAGGCTACACACTGGATCAAGTGGATGCATCCCTTCTTTGCCCACACATTGCTCGAGAGACATTCTCTTCCTTGTTAGTATGCAGCTGGTGTGGTTCACTGGCTCTGCCAAGCAGAGCTTTTTAATTCTCCCTCGCTGGAGAGAGGAACTTCAGAAAAAGAGAATGATTAATGGAGGGAGGGAAAAAAAAAGCAAACAAAATTTAAAAAGGGATAATAAAAACCCTCAATGAAAGTGAAAAGATCAAGATTTATGAGAAATCTATGAATTCCTCACAGCCGTTCAAAGCAGGATTACATAAACCGCAGCACACCTCACCGGCACATCCATTAACGAGAATGGCCGTGTTTACGCTTTCATTGACACCGCCTCCATGCCCGCAGGCTCCAGGCGTGGCCTGTTCACACACGTACGGAGCAAACAGAAAGCCAGGAAGCCAGGCCTGTGTAACTCGGGACCAGCTGGAGGGTGTTTGGGTGCGAGAGGTGGGTCCTGCCTGCAGCAGAGCTCGGAGGGACCATGCAGGGTCCAGCACAGGGACAGCCAGGGAGTGGGGACATGTAGCAGGGTACTACAGTGAAATCTGGTTTCTTGTAACTCCAGGAGCGCAGCAATTGGATAAATTCGAGTTTTCCTGGGAAGGTTGGCCAGCTCGCATTCAGCAGTGCAATATTCAGGGCTATAGTGATATAGCCCTGGCAAATCTTTTCCATTTTTCCAGCTCTCAGGGAAATCAATTAAATGTCTCTGATCAGGGTTTTCACTGTGGCTGGGGGCAGGTGATCATCCTATGCTCCTGCAGGGGTGAGCACAAACCAAACTGCACTGAGGGTGCCTCCAAGCTGCCTGAAATTAGACATCATTGGAAGACCTTAGCAGATCTTTTTCTCTGGAGAGAGTTCAACAGAGGAGAAGTGCCTGGATCAGCTGTGAGACATTTGCAATTAATTGTCTCCATTCTAAACACTGGATGTGAATAATGTCCCTGCATTCCCCATAAAGTAGTCCCTTCATTGCCAAACTCCCTTTAACACAAAGGGGTTAAACACCAAGTTAAGCTGGATGGCAAAAGCCAGGAGAATCCAGGTCACTGCAAAGCACAGCTTTTACAAGATCACCTTTGTAGGCAGCAAAGCTCCCATTTGCCCAGGATGGATCACAGAAGCTCTGCTGCGTGGTGTGTTGCAGAATAACTGACAGAAGAGTTGGTGATAATTGGAAGAGATGGGCAGAGATGATACCTGAGCATGGAATGTCTTTTCAGACAGAAATCACACCTGAATTCCTCCGAAGTGCTGAGGTGTGCAACACAGTCAGCGCAACTTCCCGGAGGCTGCAAACCTTTCTGAACAGGTTCAGGAGCCAGATCAAAATGTTACAGGTCAATATGCTCTCAAAGAGAGGGTTTGAGAACATAATTCAGGGGCTGTGAAAAGGAGGAGTGGAGGAACAGATCGCATTCATACTCCTTCCAGGTAATAATCATACCATTAACTTGAAATGTTTAAGTATTTATGTTGTCTATTGTGTGCACACGTGTATGCATAAGTTTTAACACTGCCAGCCGCCTATTAAGGCACACACAGTGGGAGCCCAGACAGCAGGGCTTGTAAAATGTGACACCCAACTTCTGCATCTGCCCATTGCTTCTAAGCTGGCTGAATCTAAGAAGGGACATGTTCCTTCTTTCTTCTCTTTCTTTCTTAATTAGATAAGGAAAATAAATCAAAATTATACAAGCTCAACTATTCAATTTTTTATATCACCATCTATCTCAGTTCTACCAATGCCAAAGCAGTGCTGCTCACCTCATGAGGATGGCTGTGTTATGGAGCAATTCTCACAGGGCTGAGGGCCATTGGTGCTAATTTGCTGGCTGCATCTTCTGTGCTAGTCAGGTGAGGCAGTGCCCACACTCTGCAGCAGGGAGCTGCACAGGGCTGTCCTGGCCAGCTCTGGGTGATCTGACACCGGGTGATAACCACAACCCTGCGGAGCAACCAGCCAGGACAGAAGCAGTGCAGCCATCACAGCATCATGTACGACATTGCAATGTTTCAGCAAATACAGCTTGCTTTCAGGAGGCCCAATTAACACAGGCAGAGCTTTTTTTTTTAAGAAGTTGGTTTTGGAAAAAATAATGAAAATTAATAACATATCCAAACCCTGTTCCATCAGGGAGAGAAGAACAACACTGAAGAGTGGTGACGGCAGCAAGAGTGTAGAGCCCCCATCCAGCCCACCAGATATAGAGGGGCCACTGGATTTCTAGTCCAGGTAACCTTGTTGCTTTGTTTGAAGTATCCAGCATGCAGCTGTAATTCCTTTGTGCCTGATCCATAGGGAGATGAAGCCTTATTCTAATAGCATACAGCTCTTTCGACCTTTTCTGAGGTTTTAAGTCCACAGCCTTATATTGGCTCCTCTGAAAAGCCAAATTTGGCCTGAGTAGGGAACTGCTGTTCCCTACCATGTGGATCTCAGTTCTTTGATCCACAAAATTCTCCTGAAGGGAGGAGGGCCAATAATCTATAGGTGCTATAGACAAGCTATTTAATGGGATTTTCTCCAAACTTGGATAAATCAAGTTTGACCTCCTTCTGGCTCCATTAGTCCTGTAGCAAAGTAGCTTAACACTGGCTTTAAATGAAGAACAGATGCTTCTTCTGAGCAGAGCTATTGTGCACCAGTGAAAAGAGAAAGGGATAAACAAACATGCACTCCAGCTGCAGCCAGAGAAAAATACAAACTGGTGGCTCCACTCTTGGAGTTGTTTCTCCATCTCCATTAGCTGCTGAAAGCAGAATATGTGGGGGAAGATGGAGAGATGGTGAGGATAATGGCTGCTTTCTCAGAGTCCTGCCATGACCATGGTAGGGATAATGGCTGCTTTCTGAGTCCTGCCATGACCTGGGCAGCTGGTGGCATGAGGCATGGTGGATGGAGACTGGTGGGGTCATTCTACTGCACAGGACAGCAGTACTCTAAGGACTGAAACCTGAATGCCTTTCACGTCACACTCTAAGTTATTAGGAGCAAAATCCCCTTCTCACTGATGAACACCTTAATGAATTGGCACTCCTGTATTCTCATTCTGGCTTCAGAGGCCAGCTCCTTTGCTGCAGTTCAGACTCTTCTTCTGCACCATTTCTATGTGTTTTGTACTAATTTGGAGAAGAGGACTATCTGCAACTGCCTTGTAGGAGATCTGGCTTGGTCAGCACACATGGGCACTGCTTGTATCATTGCTTTCAATGCTGTTCACCTGCTTTTCACAGCTGTAGCCCATTAGGGAAGAGGCTCAGCTGCAACCCCACTCCCAATTACCACAAACTGTGTACTTACAACTCCCCTTTTTTTTTTTTTTTTTTTTTTAATAAATTTCTTTTTTTTTTTTTTCTTTACCCT
>VYZP01005488.1:14855-46854 GCA_013400635.1 Hypocryptadius cinnamomeus
CTGGGTTCTTACAACCCCCCTTTTTTTTTTTTTTTTTTTTTAATAAATGCCATGTCTACTATTTCTCTACATGGCCCTTGCAGGAGAAATAGTAAATATGGTATCTATCTATCAAAATATCTTTTTTGTAGGTTCCACTAACTCTGGAATGCATCTGTGTACTGACCTTGATTCACTCTCTAAACTTATGTATCATTAAAATCTTAATAATTACATTTATAGAATATTGACAATATCAATAGCAACATACAAGAGTAGGCCAAAGGCCAAACACCAGGATATCAACAAAATCAACAGCTATACAATTCCATCAATAGCTATACAACTTTAACAATACAAATAATTATACAGCTATATAATTCCAAGTCATAATCCTTTTACAATTGTTAATAAAATAACAGTGAGATCAGTATAGAATGGATAAAATGCAAGCACAACCCTTTGTCTGCATAAAATGTAAATACATTTACAAAATTAGATCTAATGTGAATAATATGCAAAGACAACCAACCAGTAATAAAAACAAGAACAAATTCCAAGACAGAACATTGCCTAAGCTACAAACAAAGCACAGCAAAATGGGGAACACCAGGAAGAGTTGAGCCCTGGTTGGTTGAGGGTTCTGTCATTTCCACAGCTGGGCTCCCTCATGCCATTTCCACTTACCCAAACAAGGATGATTATTCACACACAGGATATGGAATCACTCCATCCAGGCACTGTGTTCTGAATTTCTCCCTCTGGGAAACCTGCCGGTACCAGCGCTCGCAGTCAAAGACAACAGCGTTCCCTGAGCAATAGTAAGGGCTCGACTGGCTGGATGACTGCAACTGAATATTGTTCTTTTCCATAATGTTCCTATTCAGGGAACAGTTCCTTTCTGGTGTGCACTGTGGGAATTTCAATGTCCCCTCCACACACTGTACTCTGAAGTTGCGGGTACTTGGGTCTTTCAAATATCCCACTTTACAACAGAATTCAATATAGTTACCAGATGTAGAGTACAGCTTGGTATAGCCAATCAATTTCAGCTCAATATTGTTTCTGTCCATATCTTCTTCTGATGACATACAGGCCACCAGGCAAACTGGAGGGGGCTTGTCCATTGCCCATTTAGACAGGTGATTGTTGGAGAGCCTTTCAAGATATAGAAATTTGGGCATTTTTATTCCACAGTATGTAGTATTCTTGCTAGGGGAAGACAAGAAGCTCTCCACTTTGAATAGCTGGAGGCGTGCTACATCTCCCAGCTTGTCCTTTGCACGTTGGCAGCTCTGTCCAGGTCCCGTAGTCTTTCCCTAACTTCTTTCCAAACACTAAAAGCAGTACTTGCATCAGTCTTAAAATCTTACGACTTTGCCCACGGTAAAACACTATGAAGGGTGTAGTTAGTAGTCTTAATGCCTTCTCTTTTCCACAACGCTTTCCACATGGATAAAACACTCTGTTTATCACTTGTTAAGTCCCCATTATGTCCCCAGCAGTTCACCTGTACCTCAGGTGTCAAAATCAGTCTGGTCCAGACCAGGCAGCATCTCCCCACTGTTCTCAGTGCTATCCTGGGCTCTGTCTCTCGCAGTACCTGACTCTACAGTCCAGTCCTGAGTCACATTGAGGTCACCATGTGTCACAGCATATATCACAGTTGAGACAGCTGCAATACACAGAGTATCACCATACAATTTCAGAAAGCTTCAACCCATACACAGTAACACCTAACCACTCCAGAAAGCATCAGGTGTCTGCTCATGCAGAGTACCATCACTCCACTTCAGAAGGCTTCAAGCATGTGCCTTTCTCACTCTTTAGCCCAGCCTTTTATACCCTCATTGTTGATGCATTACACCTGTGTGCCCTCTGTTCCCTCTGGTGATTGGTCAGCACACCTGGGCACTCCATGGCTCATTACCTTCAATGCTGTTCACCTGCTTCTCACAGCTGTAGCCCATTGGGGATGAGGCTCGGCTGCAGCCCCACTCCCAGTCAGCACAAACTGTGTGCCTACAGGAGTCATTGTATATAAACAACTCAAAGCCCAAATGCACAGAGAAGCTTCTACAAAATCACTGAGCCCTCACACTCCTGCAAGCCTCCCTAACCCTGGCCATGGACGGGCTGTGGCGGCAGGATCATCACCAACCAAGCACCAGAACGGGATTCCAGCTTCAAACTGGAAGAGATGTTCAGTTTTCAGCAACACAGCAGGGTGGACACCACTCATGTGTTACTCCAAAGTGCTGGTGTTCAATCCTAGGGCATGGCAAGAGCAGGAGCTGGGTGGGCTCTGTTGACAGCTGCCCTACACAGTAAACCACCTCTACCCAATCCTCCTCACCTGCTTTCTGTCAAGCCTACCAAAACTGTACTGAAAGATCAGGAAAAACAGAGCCAAATTCTTAATTTCTGAGTAGTACTGCCACAAGAAAACATCACAAGCTCCTCACGGAAAACCACTCTGTTGCAAAACTGGCACTAGTCCTGTTAACCCCACTGCTCTCATGGCAAATGCTGAGTTCTCAGTACGTCAGGGCATGCACACATGATCTCTCTCTCTCTCCCCTTCTCTGCATATTGGTATTTTATACAAATCAGTATTTTCTAGTCCTTAACAACCATTTTTCTCCACCAGCAATTCCATCTAGCCAGAGTGGCTCAAATGGCAAGGGTGGCTGATGGGGACCCCAGGCAGGGTGGTGGCAGTGCCCCAATAGCTGAGCCCAGCAGTGGCAGGAAAAAGCAAACACATCGAGCATCGCTGTTTTGTGAGTCTGATCACCTACAGATGTGCTGCTTGTGCAGGGCTGGCGTGTTTCTGTGTGTACCTGTGTATGGCAATTTGTTCCTCAATTACTTACACGTAAATTTGGAAACTAAGAGCGACCAAATAACCTGATAAACAATCCCAGCCACCAGGGACAGAACAGCAGCAGGCTCAGAGGTAATTATCTATTTACATTACATATTTATATAATGAAAGTGTAGATAGTTTAACTACATAAATATCAGTATGTAAACCTACAGAGAAAAAAATATTTATACAAATATAGAAATTATTTTAATATTTTATTTATACTTTTGTGTTTATATCTACCTATATAAACATAGATTTAGCACTTCATTATATATCTTTCTAATTGTATCTTTTATATTGCCCACAGGCACTATGAAATCCTGCAGGTGGCTGGAGGGGTGAGGCAGGCAGTATCCCCACCCCAGGGAGCGCTGAAGCACAGGATCAACCTCACAGGCGCTGGGAAACCCCAGGGGAAGAACCAGTGGAGGGTGATGCAGAATCAACCCTCAGTGAGGAGCCGCCCCCCAGCCCCACTGCAGCCATCTGTACCCATTGCTGCCTTTGTTTGCCATGGTCAAACCCTGGCACCTGTCAAACAGAGAGGAAAAAAAACAAACATCTCTCCCCTAAAAATTCATCATCTCACTGTTTTGGATAAGCACTGAGAAAAACATCTATTTTATGTCCTCCAAGGAAGTTTTGCAGGTGAAACATTAGGCTAGCTATTTGCAGGAAGCAGAAAGCAACCCCCTGTTTTCCATTAATCTTTGGAGGAGAGGATGGGGAGGGGAAGCAGGGATGATAGCAGAGACTAGGTGGTAGTTGGGCTGGAGCCATTTCTCCTGCATCATGAGAAATCAGAAGCATCACAGATAATTTTAGTCCCTTTTTTGTAGGTCACCTTTAATAGAAATGTTAATAATGCTGTTATCTGTATATCTGAAATATTATATGGTAGCTCTGTAATTCACTGTCTTTATCAGCCTTCTTTAATGTATAATTTAATGCTTGTATAGCTATTTTGTTTGGGTATGACTCTCAGAATTACGACTAAAAAAATCTGTATGCTAGTTAACTACTTTTTATGGAAAGCATTTCTTTCATGTTATTTTAAAACCATGGAGCCGGGGGAAGTATTTTATGGACCACAGAATCTCACAGAGTAGTTAATTTCTGTCTGAACTGGTTTCTTTGCTATTTTAAAGGATGCCATCAAGATCATTGCTATTTCTCTTGGTTGGGAGCCAACTGACTCTTCTGCAGTTGCAACACATCCTTGTGCTGTATTAAAGATGGGGAAAATAGCAAACATGGGGGCTGGATGCTGCTGTGTGGAGGGCAGGAAGAAGGGTCTGCCACCCCAGGGCAGCCACTGCTTGAAATTAGGCACCAAGCATGTTGCACCTGTTGGGTAAAAATTATTTCAGCCTGGGAATATGGGGCAAAAAAGATGATGATGACAACCCATGTGCCTGCTGTCACTGTTCCCTATCCCAGTGTCCTGCCAGCTGGGCACAGGGGCCAGGCAAGCTGGCATGGTCCCGTGAAAGGCACTTTCTTCCTGCAGACAGCAAATGGGACTTGGACATGTGCATGCCATGGGCTCGTGGGGCATATGGGCCTTCACTGTGTGTGCCTTTGCTTGGTGTAAGAACTCTAAAAGCAGTAATTGGGTGGTTAGCTGAGCCCTAGGCGAGCTTGGGCGATGCACTAAATATTCTGCCTTTTGTTTCATAATGAATTATTCTGTGTATCTAGAGCAAAGGGAGTTTTCTTTTTTGGTCTTTTCTCTGCAGTTCGTTCCTAGCCTACTTGTGGGGGTGTGTTGCAATCTTTGCTTTTTGCTTATGAGGTCAAGTACTTTAATCAGGAGCAAAAAAAATTGCATGCTTTAATCCTAAATTCTCTGAGTGGCTGCCAAATATAATTAGAAACAAATGGCTTTATTCTTCATTTGAGAGCTCCACAGACACTGGCGGGGGGCAGAGGGAGAGAGCTTGGTTCGCCTGGCTGGTTTTGGGGAGCTTGCAGACAAAATCACTGTCAAAAAACATGAGAGAGCCCTGCAAAGGGCAGAGGGTTTGGGCAGAGGTGCAGGAGGCAGTGCCAGGGGAGGACAAGGCCTCTGTGTGTGCCTCATGTGCCAGCAGCTTGGTAATTCCTCCCATTGGTACTGGACACTGGAGGGGCTGGAGCAGGGTACCAGCCCAGGGGAGCCACATGGCCATCACCTGTTCATGTAACCACACAAGCTGATCATGTCAAGGTCCCAGCCACCCCAGTGGGACCTAAGTGGGGAGTAGACACCCACATGCAGAGCACTCGAGAGGTTTAGCACTCCCTGGACTTCCCTCCCCAGACCAGCAGTCGCTGAACCCCAGCTGGGTGCACATGTAGTGTTTAGGTTACAGGAACTGAATTCTGCTCCGAGCAACACCAGCCAGCACCTCTCACTGCAGATATCCACTGCTCCCCTGCTTACACACACCTGGGCTGCCTGCAAATTCAACTTACCTCTATCTAGGTGTATCCGTGAACTGTCCACAGAACGACAGAGGTGCAGTAGTTTCATCCTCATGGTGTGGGACGGCACTGTGTCCATTGTGTATCCTTTAGTATTTGGAATGTGTGCTGAGAGTGCAACATGGCTGCCCCTCATCATTGCCTCCTGCTCCCCCTCCCAGCACTTCCACAGCTTTGCCTCATCATGGCACCTGCCTCATGGAAGGGACATGGCGTTGCCCAATGGCACTGCAGCTACCACACCTCTGTGTGGTGGCCCTGATATAAAATGGGGTCGTTGTTCACCCCTCTGGTGTCTCCCAGCATGAGGGGGCATTTGCAGTTTGCCCAAGCCCCTGGAGGTCGTGAGACACCTATTTCAATAAAAAAGCAATTTTGCTGTCAAAATGGCTAAAAAGCAGCTCTCACTGATTTGTGCAAGATGGGAAGTTTTGTCGCTTTGCATTACAGCCTAGCATACCCCCATGGCACAGCAGTGCCTCACAGCAGCCCCTTATGGAATGGTAGTCCCTCACAGCATCCCCTCACAGCATGGCAGCCCCTCACGGCATGGCAGCCCCTTACAGCATGGCAGCCGCTCATGGATCACCTCACAGAATGGCATCCCCTCACAGCAATCCCTCACAACATGGCAGCCCCCCACAGGATCACCTCAGGACACTGCAGTTTCTCACAGCATGGCATCCCCTCACAGCAGCCCCTCAAACCATGGCAGCCCGTCACAACATGGCGGCCCTCCACAGGATCACCTCATGACAGTGCAGTTCCTCACAGCATGGCAACCCCTCACAGCAACCCCCTCAAAACATGACAGCCCCTTACAGCATGGCAGCTACTCATGGATCACCTCACAGAATGGCATTCCCTCACAGCAACCCCTCACGGCACAGCAGCCCCTCATGGCATGGCACCCCCTCATGGGATTCCCTCACGGCATGGTAGCCCCTCACAGGATCCCCTCATGGCACAGCAACCCCCTCATGGCATGGCAGCCCCTCACGGCATGGCATGGCAGCCCCTCATGGGATTCCCTCACGGCATGGCAGCTCCTCACAGGATCCCCTCATGGCACAGCAACCCCCTCATGGCATGGCAGCCCCTCATGGGATTCCCTCACAGCATGGCAGCTCCTCACAGGATCCCCTCACGGCACAGCAACCCCTCATGGCATGGCAGCCCCTCATGGGATANCAGCCCCTTACAGCATGGCAGCTACTCATGGATCACCTCACAGAATGGCATTCCCTCACAGCAACCCCTCACGGCACAGCAGCCCCTCATGGCATGGCACCCCCTCATGGGATTCCCTCACGGCATGGTAGCCCCTCACAGGATCCCCTCATGGCACAGCAACCCCCTCATGGCATGGCAGCCCCTCACGGCATGGCATGGCAGCCCCTCATGGGATTCCCTCACGGCATGGCAGCTCCTCACAGGATCCCCTCATGGCACAGCAACCCCCTCATGGCATGGCAGCCTCTCACAGGATCCCCTCACAGCACGGCAGCCCCTCACAGCATGGCAGCCCCTCACGAGATGGTATCACACTGAATGGCCTCCCATGCCCTGGGGCATGGCCTGTGCAGGGGAGGGGATAGGGGTGACTTTTTTTTCCTTTCCTGACTAAATTGCAGAACAAACTGAGCAACACTTGCAAGTTCAGTGGGTTTCCCCCTCTTTCTTCCGTTATTAGTGAAGCCCCTCCATGGGCCCGGTGTCCTCAGCCCCCTCATTTCCCAGGAGAGCAGCCCCCACACCCAAGGCAATTTGTTAAATGCTTTGATGCTCATCACCAAAACCAAGCAGCTGTTGAGCTGCTCTGTCCCCAGGAGCAGCACCAGGAGGAGGAGGAGGAGGAGGGAGCTACCAGGATTTTTGTGCCCATGTGCAGCACCCAAGGACAGGGCTGCCCTCACCCTTGTGAGCATGGGAGGTCTTCACAGTTGCCACCATTCAGAACTTGTGGGTCTCCTGAATGTGGCACTTTCACCCAAATCACTGCTCTTTCAGCAGCCACAAAAGCCTTCATGAATTTGTTTAACCCACTTTTGGGCATATTCTTCCCCAGTCTGCTGGCTCTCATGGATGGTCCTGTCCCTACTGCCCCAACTACCAGGACAGGGCACCTCTGACCGCAGGCTTGGCCTGTGACCTGGGGGGCTCGTTCCAAAGGTGAGCACTAGATGGAGCATCTGACATCGTGAATACTCTTTTTTAATCCCGTAAAGGACAAACTGAAAAGCTAAATGAAAGCACAGATTAAGCTGTATCACTTCCTGCTCGCTGGACATGCAGCGCCTGCACAGGGTGCAGCAGGGGATGCTGCCTGGCCACAGCCAAGGCTTTCTCCTGCAGGAATGCAAACGCTTAGCAGCCACGGCTTCAGGCAGACTGGGGATGCTTTGGGGGCCACTCCTTGTGCTTTCCTCAAGGCCATCCAATCCTCCCATGTTTCTCTTCAGTTGCAGAGGCGATACAAAGCCATAGCACTTCAGTTGTGAGTGTGCCCAAAGGCAAACATACAGGCTCTATTGTTTTTGCTTTGGGAAGAGCAAAAGGTGTATGATATTCCTGGAAAGCCTGTGGGTGAGCGCAGAATTTCCAAGAGCAATTAGAGTGAGGATTAGCAGTGATGTCTATGTGTGATCAGCTCCTCCCAGCAAAAGAAACTTTGCAGAAAATGTTCCTGAAATATTCTGGAGCAGAGACACTGCTGGTGAGGAAGAAACAGAGGAAGGGTCCCATTCCCAACAGGTTGGCATCACCATGTGATTATCCCAAAAGGCTGCCAGGCAATGCAGTTGCTGCTGAGCCAATTTCCCTGTGATCCATCCAGGGCAGGGGAATCCTGCCCCAGGACCCCCACTAGCTTTCAGCTCTCTATGCCCTCTCTTCCTTACCTGCTGGGGTGCAAGGCTTGCAAAAGTTCTGTGAGGTCCTCAAGGGGCGTGTGCCATGGCCCAGGAATCAGGAAACCAGGTTCAATGACATTCTTTTTTCTGAAAGGAGTCCAGCACAGGGTACTGCCATGTAATTGTGGAAAAGTGAGGCAGCAAAGCAGAGGACCAAGAGTCATCAGCCAGGGGAACTAAACTGCAGCCAGCAACACCAGATTGTGCATCTCCACTTTTTTTCAGACCTTCAAAACTGTTAATTCCCTGCTGCTGGCAGCTGAATTGAAAAACTGGTGTGACAAGGTGACAAACTCTTTGTCTGCAGCAAGCCAGTGGTACAGCATCCCTTGTTCTCTCTCAGATAACTGGACATTTCACTCTCAAACACAGAAGCACTTTGGAGTCCCTAACAGGGTGACAAATTCTTCCTGGGTGAAGCTCTGCTCTCCTGCAGACCCCACCAGCCACTGGTGGGGTGCACTGTGTCCTGCAGAGGTGCCCCTGTTTCCCTGCAAATGCTTTGGGTGCTGTCAACACAGACTACTTTGCTCTGCTGCTTGCCCAGGTGTGGGTGCTCTAACCCCCAAGCGACCCCCAGCAAACTCACTGGGAAGTGCCCAGCCCAGCCAAGAGAGGATGCTGTTCCTCAGTGCCACTCACATGAAAAGGTCCAGAGTGGTGCTCCTGGGATATTCTTCCCAGCCACACTCTGAGGAGCGGGTAAGGCAGCCCAACAGGCATCCCCAGCACTGCAAAACTAGGCAGTGCTGGCTTACATTAATCCACAAACTAAGAAGGGCTAAAAAAATGCAAGGAAGCAAGCATGGTGCTGGAAACCAAGTTGCCTTGGCCATCTCTGCATCTCCTGCAAGGGCCAGCATCCACATGTCCGCATTTCCTCCACCTCTTTCACTGGTTCGCTGCATTTTCAACATAAAAAGAAAATGGCTCAGCTTGGCAAAGACAGAAATGGATAGGGGAAAAGGTTTGCTAGAAGGCCCCATCTTCTCCCATAGCTTCACATACAGGAAGTGATGACAGCACCAAGCCTGAGTTCAAGAAGTGTTTGGACAACACTGGCAGGTGTTGGGTGCCCTGCAGGGCTAGGAGCTGGACTCAAAGATCCTGATGGGTCCCTTCCAACTCGGCATATTCTATGATTCAACAGCACTGCATCCTTTACACATGCCCAGTGGCTGGCTCTCCTCCTCAACTGGTATTTCCCAGCACACAGAGGAGGAAATGGTTGTTTTTGAGACTGCAGCATGTATTTGGAAGCCTCATCTAACAGTGCTGTGAAACTGGTCCGTGCTTGCCTGGCCACGCACCCAGCACAGGGAGAACGCATGAAGCAGCAACAGCCTCCAGGCCCACCCTCAACTCCTGGACAGTCCAGGGATGGGGGAGGGAATCCTCCCTGCTGCATACCTGCCCCAGAACCATGGAGCTAAGCAATGACATGGAATTAGCAGGTGGCTAATCCATTCCACTGGGCATTCCTGTCCTGCTGCACCCTCCTGCTGGAGCAAGTACCCAGTACCCAGGCCTGACCTACACACACCCAAATGATTTTCCCACCTACGGAGACCAGGAGCGTAACAGCATTTGCTGTGCTTATGGGCTCTCAAAGGGGCCCTAGGTTTATAGGGGCTTTTCAGACCCACCAAGGAACACAGTAAAAAATTAAGTTCGCTTGGTAGTTGTTCAGCATCATCAGCAAAATTAGTAGCTAGCATCTGACTCCAAGACTCCAGAACCTTACCCATGTTTGAGCTGGGAAGAAGAGGGGGCCATTTTCAGATCCCAGCTCAAGCCTGTAGTACTGGTAGAAAAATGTCCTACTCTGAGATGCAAATGGAGCAAATTTGGTACTGAAGCCACTGGCTAAGCATGGAAGTTATCCTCTCAAAAGCTATTCCTATAGTCAGCATGATCATAGCCACGCTTTAAAGCAAGTACACTGCAAAAATAGTGGGACACTGACTGAAGATCTTGTCTCTCCCTCCTTGAGGAAATTGCAAACTTCCATTTCTTTAATCTAATCATTTGCAGGAGGAGATACTTTCTCTAGAAAAGCCAATATAAGGGCTGAAAGGTCGGATGGGATAATATGTAATCCAATGTGATAAGGGCTGTTTACAGAATTATTAATCAAACACAAAAGGGAACAGATAGTAACATTTTTTATTAAATATTACAGTGGATCAAAAAGTACAAAATATCTTTTGCCTGCTATGTGATTGGGAAACTATTGGCACATAATACAGTATCAAAAGCATTAATAAGTACAATTTGGAAAACATACAAAAATTGAGTGTTTATAGTTGGCTCAGCTTTATTTCTGGTAGTGTTTAAACTAATGCAAAGGTTACTCAATAACCTTTTAAATGGGAAACTATATAATATTACTGGGCCATTTTTATATATACAAATCATCACCTTACAGAGCATATAGGCTACATAACTTGAATCACAAAAAGTATACAATATTTACAACAAAAGAAAGTTAAAAAAGTATAAACAGCTAGTAGATTATGCTGCCATTATTAGAACATATTTAAAACTGCGGGGCTGGGGGGAGAGGGGAGGAAGAGGAAGAGAACGAGCGAAATATCAACCACATGTACAGCAAACAGCACTCATGGCAGCACTGCCAATGCCACCCTCCTCACACCAGTGCAGGAAGTCCCACTGCTCATCAAAATCAGCACGATGGCAAAACTGGCCCAGATGTGACCTCACTGATCACCACAAAGGAAGCGAGCAGGCGGCGGGCGCGAGGGACCCCTGTGGTGGTCTCTGCAGGTGTCAGCCCCACGTCTCCCCAAACGGGGCAGAGCTGCTGGCAGAGGCAGCACAGTGCTTGTGCCCTGCTTGGGCTCCAGCTGCTGCCAAGCCAACTTCTCTGCTGCTAGGACAAACTACTTCCCAGGCTTGAACCCACTGGGCAAGCTCTTCACTCCAGGCCAGCTCACAGCCACAAAAGACCTGCCACAAACTGCTGCCCTGCTCCCACCCTGCCTGGCCAGGGGCACAATCACACTGGGAATCAGGCCCTGCTTCCCATGTGCTTCACAAAGCCTGGCTCAGAGTGTGGCCAGAAGCTACACACGAGCCGTTTGCTGCTGGGCCTCTTCCTTTGGATCTCACAACCTTTAGCATCCCTAATGCATCCTGGACATAGTGTGTTTGAATTGCAACATTTCTTGGAACTGGCTCCTAGTAAATAGATTTATGACTCTATTGCCAATTAGATTCTGCAGTTTCCTTTACAAACCTACCAATAACAATGGTCTGATTGCACAAAGAAAGGCTTGTGCAATTTCATTCAATAATAAGGCCCCTTGAACTCAAACAATGCAAACAAAGCCCCATTTAAGACATTGAGGGAAAAAAAAAAAAGACTTTTCAGCCAATGAAGAATTCAATAGTCTGTTGAAAGATTTCCAAGATTTCTGTTAAGAGTTCTTAAACAAATAATGCATTGCTTCTGTTGGGGGTTTATGCCACCATTTCTTTTCCTTAGCCCTGATGTTTTGCCCAGTAAGAGCTTCTCCAGCCAGCAGTGGCCAGTCTCCTCAAGGGACAAGCGAGGAGCCTTCTTCCCCACTCCCTGTCCCCTAGCCCTGTGCTGCCTCAGCATGGCTCCAAAAAGCCTACCAGCAAACTCCAACAGGACGTAACCAAAAGGGACGTTGGACACTTTGCGTAAACAAATGCACAACTCCAGAACACACAACTTAACCAAAACAAGGAGAAGCATTTGCTTTGCCAAACACACAACAAGCTTCTGTTCGCGTTTGCTGTAGGTTTTTATATTCTCTACCCCCTTCTCCCCCACCCTCCTCCCCCCCATCCCCAAACCCCTGACTCTTACGTGATTCAGATCTAGTGCAACTTTACTAGAGATGTCCTCCACACTGCAACCTCTGCCTGGATGAGCCTGCGGTTCTGTTTCCTGTATGACTTGTGGAGCAGCAGGATACCCTGCACTGGCACATCAACGTTCCAAGTTCTACTAGTCTGTTTATCAATCAATTAAATATAGTTTTACCACAGGAATATAAAGTATTTAATTGAAGAAGCTGGATTGGTAACAGTAGACGAGTATATTATTCTGGTTTCCACCTTTGGATATTAAGTATGATACATTATATATTGTATTTGGCTTCATATCACGGGAAAATTTAATGACATGCCTAGCATGCAAAGTGTTTCTTAGTAGTTTGTTTTATCTTTTCATATCAAGTACACTGTCTTTGAACAGTAACTGAGATGGTTTGAACCACAACCAATTTTCACACTGTAAAAAGCCTCCAAGTGACACTTTGCTTTATCAATGTCTGTGCTCAGCTACGTAGTGGTGATGTCCTGCAAAGTGAGTATACATCCACAGGGAAGCTCTTTCATCAGGAAAATCCAGCCTCTCCATGCCTGGGCTTTCCCCCCTGCAAAAGGATGTGCAGGGAGAGGCCGAGATCCCCGTGGGAGCGTGGAAGGACCATCCCAACCACTGCACAGAACCCCCTTACCCCTTGTGAGGCACAGAATCAACCTGTAAGCCTCTGATTCAGATCCACACTGGCTCCTCTCACAACTTCTGAAATTCTCAACATTCTCACAAACCACAAATCTGTTTTTGGCACTCCTTTGTCATTCAGCAGCTTGAGCCAGGGAGATTTTGTTTTCTAGACCTTTCTCTGGTAGGCAGGAGGGTTTCACAGCCTAGGTAAGATTAAGTACAACGCTCGACAAATTCACAGACCACGATACAGGAAAGCAAAGCTCGATGGGAGGGGAGAAGCAGCGTAGGAGCCATTGAAACAACAGGAGGAGGGTGAGAGGTGCTCAGCACCTCACAGGGGTGGGCCGTGGGGGAAGGACCCTTGTTCGCATCCTTGCACCATAACATCACCTACAGTATGTTTATAACCATTAAGATTAATCTGAACCAGTTGCTTCAGTTTGTAAACAGTAAACGTTACGACAAAAACAAAACAAAAATGCTGCTCAAAAGTAAGAAGAAACTGGAAAAATTACAAATACATAATAAAAAAATTAGGACAGCCACAGCCTTTAAAAAAGTTGCAGATAAAATGATACTGTTTAATTTAAAAAAAAAAAGAACCCAAAACAAAAAAAAACAAACATAAAGAGCACAGAATATACTGGACAAACGAAACTATATAAATTATTGTGACCAAATGTGACACTGGTAGTTTATGAAGTGGATATGTACAGTCAAATTAAACAGTGTTTACCATTCTGTTCTAATAGTGTTAAAATGAAAAAATCTATTGCCGTTTTACTATACATTGCATTGATTGAATCTTTAAAAGTCAGGAAAAGTTACCCAAAAAAGCACATCCACTGATTGTACAGATTCTCGGCCCACTTCTCCTTTCCAGGTTCATCTGAAGTCCTTGACTCATTTGCAACAATGCACAGCCTGCGGTCCTCGACTCAGTGAAAGGCAAACACAGCCCTCACTGGGGCTTCAGTGAGCTCAGGACCGGGCCTGCGTTTCCATGGCTCCCTTTGAACATCTGCTCTTACCATGTTCAAGTCCTTTCAGAAAACACATACGCAAAATCCAAAAAAAATTTTTTTTCTTTGTTTTTGTTTCTCTCTCCTTTTTTTTGTGTGGTTTGTTTTTTTTCGTTTTGTTTTGTTGGCTTTTTTTTTTTTTTTTTTTTGGTTTGGTTTTCTTTTTTGCAAGGGCAGGGATAAGGGGTGTGGGGGCTGATGTGGGAGCCAGAATTAAAGAAGCAGTCCTGTCTCCATCAAACTCCAAGACGCTCCTCTAGGCGGGATACGACTGCATCCTGGTTGACAAAAATACAGACTGCTCAATCTGCTGCAAGACATTGTCACGGGGGGGAGGAATGTTGCTAACTGAACTTTCTCCTCAGACCTTTCTTTGTGAGTGAGGGGGTTTACAGTTTTGTGCTGGGATGTACAGAGGATAGCTGGGAAGGTGGGAATGCCGCTTGAGGGTTTATAGCAGCTAAAGGATAAATGCTGTTATGCAAAAGGTCACCATAGGAACTTCCTACAGGTGTTGCTGCAGCTAAGTGTCTGTACAGTTGCTGTGAGTTTGCAGGGGACGTGAGGAATTGTCTCTGCACCATGAAGGAGTGAAGAGCCAAAGGCTGCATTAGTGGGGATAGCACGGTCTGATTTTTCAAGTACTGCAGGGGATGAGAATACCCGGGTGGGAGGCGATTGTTCAGCCCCGTGCACAGGCTTCCCGGATACAAGCCTGGGAAGATGGGGGCTGACAGGGGAAATTTGTGGCTTTCCAGCATGCTGCCAGAATGGAGGCCATGCACTGACTTGCTACCTTCCCCCTCTTGGTCGGGAACCTTGTCTTTCGCCGGGGTCTCCTTTGGTAAGTGAATAGGAGAAACAGCTCGGATCTTTTTTTCAGAAATAACTTTGTCCAAATCCTCCAGGCTCCGTTTCAGAGGCCGGGCAGCCCCCACATTTTGAGGGCTTGTTCTGCGGCTGATGATAGGATGCACCATCCCCTCCATCTTCCTCAGGTTCTCCAGCCTCTGGGCCTGCTGCTTCCCAGACCTGTGGAGCAACTCGCTGTGTTTTTTTGGGGCTGTCAATGCCATAGGGGACACGCGGCAAGCTTTGGGGTTACAGTCTAGGCTCACCGCCTGGCTGCCTCCAGCCTGGAACGGGGAGATCCCTTTGCATTCTTGCTGGGCTGTGGATGAGTGAGGGAGACTGGAGCCTGGAACCTTTGCAGTCTGTTTGTGTATGCTCTTTGGAAGACTCAAATCTGTTGGCTGATCATCTGAAGAAGCCTCCACTGTTGCCTTTTTTTCTTGCTGATGCAAAGAGGGCCGATAATTTAAATTTAGTTTTTCTTGGTGTTTGTGTTGAGTAAAAGTAGAAATATTTTCAGACTCTCTGAACATGTCCCGGGGGAGGTACTTTGATGTCTGTTCATTATTAAGGTGGTGTTCTGTGTGCCTATAAAGGCTGTGCAGATGAGGTGATGAATAGAAATCTGCCAAGAAAGTGGGCACATGGGAGTGCTGCAGTGCCCTTTTCTCACTCATTTTATCTTTGCAGTCCTGGATATCCAACTTCGGTAGGTATGACTCGGCAAGAGAACTGAGGTGATGTTTTGAAAAATCACAGCGCTGAGGATCCGGTTTACTTAGCATGTCATGTTTAAAAACATTATTAATTGACTTCCTTTCTTCCTTGGTTTTAAAACTCTGTACATGTTGTATGACTGAGGGCCTATTAATTGCTACAGGATCAGAATTAGGGGCATGGGGACCTTGCGATATGCCTGAGGACAGTTCATCTCTGCTGCTGAGTTTCTTTTTGCTGATCAAAGGTGGAGGAGAACCATAAGGATAGTTACACGAGAGCGTGGCCCCGCTGACCTGTGACAGCAACTTCTTCTTTGCCAGGGGTGACATGATGCCTGGATTACCTTTTGAGTACAGCAGTGGTGTGTAACTGAAAGTGGACTCATCGTTCATGGATCCGGGCAGCTCCTTTTCCTTAAACATGTCGAAGTTCTGCACCACCAGGACTTTGGGTGTTTGCTTTAGTGCATTGTGGATGTCTTCGTTTCCCAGCTGGTCCACTTTCACCGTGCAGTTTGCGATGTAATCGGCCATCCCTGGCAGTTTCTCATCTTCCATGTCACTCTGAGTGGGCAGATGGACTGGGAAAGCTGTGAAGGGCATTTCTGGAGGTTCACTTTCTAGGCTGTCAGTAAAAGCTTTGTGTAGTCTTTGTTCAGGCTTTGTGTCTTCCAGGGCATCTGCTGAAGGGTGTAATCGTTTTGTGACAGTGGCATCCAGCACAGTGTCTTCTTCTGCAGGCATAGAAACACTTGAGAAAGAGGATGAGTGCTGAACCTCCTCCTTGGCTTTCTCACTGTTGGTGCTGTTTTCTGTCATGTCTGTCTTCTCCAGAGGCAGTGTCCGAGCTGGCTCTGGTAAAAGAGATGGAGGGCCTTGCATGGGTTGTTTCATCTCTCCCACTGTAGGATGTTCAGGGAAGTTCTTCTGGTCTGCTGATTCTTGATCCTTCTCTTGTTCTGATGAAACCTAATGAAATGATTCAACAGACAATGGTAAGAATGCAGTATGTTCTGGCAGCCTGTTTGTAAGGTTATGCACAGTACGCTGCTGGCTACTTTTAGAGAAGGACTTGCCAACCACCTTGCTGGCATGTGAAGGTTCTAACATCAGGTACTGGACTCAATCAAAGAGAACTATCTCCAGGAAATACTAAAAAATACACCATCCCTGTCAGAGTCATAATAAAGCATTTCCAAACAGCAGATGGTTGTAACCTGATGAGAGGCACTGGTGGCTCGATCAGATAGCTAAATGCTGAGGTTATATACTCTTTTAAAATTAATTAGGCAAATGCAGAAGAGCAGATTTTATGACACAAACAATAAGGCTATAGAAATTTCTCCTACCAGCCAACTTCACCCAAGAAAACCACACTATTCCTACGCTTTTCCTTCCCTGAAGTCTCTCCAGCACAGCTATCTTAAAATTCAGTGATCACACAGGAGATCATTCACACCCAGTTCTGCATTAAAGTGTGAAAATGATAGAAATGGCATACTAGAAATCCCTATTGTAGGCAGCAAATCACCGCCACAGCTTAACTAGGACACACATTTTTTTATTAACGGATTAAAATGAAGTTGTCAACATTCAGTAAGTGTGTGTGTGCCTGCTATTACAAACATGGCTTTTATACGTTCTCGTCAATGGGACCGTGGCTCGTTCTGCTCCCCCATTAATACAGCGTGTGTGCACAATTCACACTATTCATCCCATTATGTAGCCGGCTGAACTGTGACCCGCAGAGGTCACCAGAGCATCCCATCTGCGATCCAGCTGACTGACAGCCCTTTTCAAAACTGCTGTCACTCTCCTCTGACATGTCATGGTAGAAGACAGTCATAAAACAGCAGCATTGTGCGACTCCTTTATTATTATTGTTTTCTTTCTTCCTTCATTGTAAAGATAAGACGCACTGAGAAAGTTATCATCTAAATGCTGCTTTATGGTCTGTCGCAGGAGCAGGGAACTGGAGACGGTCCTAACGAATCTAACCCTCTCAGAGATTTATTTCTTCACAGCTGCTTTTAAATATTCCTTTCTGTTTGGTTGGCCTATTAGTTACAGTGTCTGTTAGTCATCCTAACTTCTTCTTTTTAAACTCGTAGCTGACTTTTGCAGCCAAATACCATCATTAGGTCCTTTACAAAGTACCATCGCTAGTCTCTTGAGCTTATAAAATTACAGGCAAATACCAGACAGATGAGCAAAGCAAGGAGGAGAAAAAAAAAAGAATCATACTTAATAACTGTACATTCTGCTCTTTGTTTCTGTTAAGCAATACTTTGATTGAAGTTTCAGCTATTGTGAGGAAATGTGCAGTCTAAGGCTAATAGCATTTTGTCTGGTGTCTTGTTACACTGACAATGTCATTGTGATGGCAGGAAAACAGTGAAGAGCACAAAGGCAAATGCAATCCTAATAAATTAAAGTTATATTCTCTCCCTGCATACTTCTAATGGTGCATGAGTTGAACATGCAATTGAGACGACCACACATTTGTAACTGGATTATGCTTTTCCAGCTCACAGTTTCCAGGCCACATGCAGAAATGGCTTAAGAGGTGGCTTGGTTGGGGACATGCCTACACATTTATGTGGTGGCTATGGGGCTCTCCCTCAGAGCAATACCCCATCACTGCTGTGCCTGGATGAGGGCCCAGGAATCGGGCTCCACTGCCAGGGCATGGCTGCAGTGCAAGAGACAAGCAACCTTCTGCCTGGCTCCAGCATACCTGGATTTTGCTCCACCCAAAGGAGCTGAACGTCTCCAGCCTGCTATCCCTGTTAGTGCCACATCCTAGGCATGGAGCCCTCCATATGGCAAAGCACAGATGAGTTCTGGAGCTCTACACCCACCCAGGGGTGAAACACCAACCCTGCAACCCCTTCACTGCTCGGGCTTTGTGTGATCACTGACCTGTATGGTGACTGACGTGGAGGTCAAGGTCCTTAATAGCCTGCCCAGATCAAACAGGGACATGTCTTCCACCCCAGTCAGGGAGGAGACATTAATTCTGCTATAAAAGGTACCATTTGACAATAGGGAACTGCCATAATTGTACATTTTTATTGTCTTGTCTAGGCTCCCTACATTTCCGATAAGCGCAGCTTAGGAACTCTTCCTGCAATCCACACAAAAATAACTTCAGTTTAAACAGCAGGAAGTTTGAGATAGGGAACAACAAAAGCAAGGAAATTCAAAGTGAAGGCTGTTGCTCTGTTGCTGACTTGTTATGCTGGGCATAGCAGCAGTGGTACTGATAGTGTGTAATATGTCTTCCTGATCCAAGACCCTCAGTAAATAATTGGGGATGAAGGAATGACATGGGAAGGGAGCACAAGCTTTCACTTCACTTCTTCTTGCTTTGGGCAACTTCTCTTGCAACCTTCCAGTAACTGAAGCACGTTTGTGCACACGCTCCTCTTGAGGGTTTTTTTTTTAATTTTGCCCAAACAGGGCTCTCCCTACTTTAAAATTACAATGCAAGAAAAAAGAAAAAGTGTTTCTGGGGATTGCTCTTAAATTAGATATCAATGGTACTGTTATTTATAACACAAATTCTTCTTTGGATGGGAGATTAAATTGTCCTTGTAAGCACAACTTAAAGAGGTTGTGGGACATGAAACCCCCAATTTTCTGTTCTCAAAACTGGGTACATGAAGTCTCAGAGGCATCTGTGTTTACAGGACCTGCATTGTTTTTTTTAAAACAATGAAGAGGAGGACTGTTGATAGCTGACTCAATACAATTTCCAAACAAGTTTAGAAACAGGACTTCTGTACCTGCCAGACACAATGAAGTCAAAGGAGCGGCCATAGTCTGCCGGGCACGTCATGTGTTTCGACATTCTTGAAATACTTACTTTCACTGCAAGGCCTTGAAGGCTGCTGTGATCCAGCAGACTGAGACAGGAAAAGCAACATGTTTTGCAGGGGTTGTGTGTGAGGAGCTTCACCACCTCCTGCACATGCAAGCGGGGCACAGGAGAGAGTGGGCAGATGTGCAAAGGAAGGTGCTTAAATAACACCGGAGCAAAACCCCCATTGATTTTGCATCACTTAACAGCACTTGAAATTTACTCGTATTTGCAGACAAATACGAGTTCTACCATCAATGTTACCCCGTGCTGTGAACACAAACTCTCTTCTACAGGGCTGTCCTATGCCTGCAAGTAACGTGGCTGTATGTGGAAACTGGGGCCTGCCCATGTGAAGCAGAGTGACACGACAGGATACTATTATGTCTGAATAGGAACCTCAGCTGAAAGCCATCTACGGCTCAGGAGAGGGAAGTCGATCTCAGGGCTTGGAAAGTGGTTCCCTCAAAATGTGACCATTCAGTTCAAAAATAAACTTGGTATAATATAATAAAAATCCTAGGGAGCAATGTGTTTTCTCACAGTCATGCATACATCTGTGAGCACAGAAGGGCTGATCCAGAGGTTGCCATTATAAAAATCAGCTGTGTCCAACAGTTACCGCAGTATTATCAACAATATTAGAGGTTCCCGCACCCTATACTTAGATTAGGAAATAACTGTGGTAGTTGTGTGGTTTCCCTTTGGCAGCTGCTGATCTGTTAATGGTGACCACTGTATAATACAATGAGCAGAACTGGTACTAGTCAGATCCAGAGCTTGGTCCTCTGCCATCCCTGCCGTGCAATACGGAGCAAATCGGCTGCCATTCGCAGCCCAGCAAAACCCCAGCACAGATAGTATCACAACAGCTGAATTTCCATTGCTGAGCAAACTAAAAGGCCAACTGGTTGGAATTCTCCAGTTTAAATTATACATTTTATCACTGGATTTCATGTGATTAAAGCTGTGCATTTTTAATTGAAAAACTGAAAAGCAGGGAAGCAACAGACCTCAGATGCATCTTGGGGTTTCTGTGAATTATCTTTTTCCTTCTTGCTCTTTTGGTTTTCATTTTTGATGCGTTTTGTTGCAGACACTTTTGTTTTTGCTTCACTCTCCTGGGAACTGTTATCCTGTTTTCGAGGTTTCACTGGAGGCAGTGGCTTATCTTCCTCTCCTTTAATAAATCTTTCATATGGCAGGATTAATCTAGGGGATTAAGGAACAAATAATTGATCAGGTTTTGCTGTTCTAGCAAAGAAAAAAATGTATCTACTGTGAGCAGTTTACTTAATAAATCCATTTTCTTCCGTGCCATAAAAGCAACAGTTTAAACTCTACATCTATAAATCCAAGTATAAGAAATCAATTTATTTGGCAAGATTTTAATGTGGAATAAATTCAGTGGAGTTGGAGTTTGTGTGGATTAGTTGTCAGCAACTTCACAGTGGTTTGTGTGGCTACACCAATTTGTACCAGATGAGAATATCAGCCATTATGTTTTAGACTGATTTAAAAAAAAAAAAATCCACCGTTTATTTTTATTTTCCCTCCCCGACTTTAACAGCATGCAGAAAGCCCCAGGAAAACACCTACAAAGCCACAGCCAACTTGGTAACAGCTACACAATTTCCAGGCTGCTGGTTCCCTTGACTGCAAGGGCGAGTGCCAGGAACGTGGCAGGGGCCAGGAGAGCTGGGCTGCAGAAACCCTACGAGGTGGGCACAGCACCCGCCCGGCCGTCACCAGCACCAGCCCAGCCTCATCCATGCAAGGCACCCATGCAGTGACAGTCACCAGAGCCTTTCTTAAGGAAGAAGGGGAGAAGAGAAGAGTTAAATATGAAGGAATTCTCCACTGTGGAGCTGTCTGCCACAAAGTGCACGAAATTGCTTTAAAAGCACAAGGAAGAAACACAAACAAAAAATATCCTCCCCTGAAAGCACCAAACACACTGAGTTTTAATCTCTCTGTTTTCACTTTGCAATTCTTGATCTGAAAGGAAAAATAACTGATATAATTAAAAGGGATGGATTGCATTACAATCTCAGTTTCAACTTCAGTGATTAAAGTTTTTATAACGCATTTTAGTATGATTAATGACTCACTGTGGGATTAATATAAGACTCAGACTTTAAAAATATGAACATTAATACAGCAAACATAATCTGTTAAAAAAAAAGACAAGTTGACTCTGTGAAGAAAATGTACTTTGCTTATAAATAACATAGATCTACTCAAATACCAGGAATCCTTAATTATCTTTAATCTAAGACTCCAAGGCAGAAACCTCTTTGGTTCAGATATTCGTTTGTTATCCTAGAATCAGT
Organism: Hypocryptadius cinnamomeus; assembly: GCA_013400635.1. Lineage (NCBI taxonomy): Eukaryota > Metazoa > Chordata > Aves > Passeriformes > Zosteropidae > Hypocryptadius > Hypocryptadius cinnamomeus. Next base: position 36,380 of record VYZP01005488.1, read on the forward strand.
TTCTAAGCATGCAATTTTGATTTACATACTTAGATGTTCAAACACAGTTTGGGCTTAAGAGAGCAGAATTAGATTGCTCGTGATCATAATATTTTACATTTTAATAAAATACAACATAAATTATGTTAAAATATAAACCTAATTTATGCTATATTAGAAACAAAATTCATTAACTGAGCATGCTCTGACATGGTATGTGCAAAGAGGCGTGAATAATACTTTCTAGCCCTGAATTTGGCAGGGCTCCAGTAATGAAGCTAAGCAGAGCCCACAGGGAATATTCATCTTCAGATCCCATTACAAACTGAGTTTAAACATGTTACAGCTGCTAAAACTGGAAACTGCTCCCTCTATGCAAACTTAGCAAAATAATACATAGTTGCCAAATACCTGCTTCCCACTGTAATATTACAGGTAATGTTTATATAAAAAAAAGCATAACTAAGCAGAAGAAGAAAAAAATAATCCTGTTCATACTTGAGGCTGCTACATTTCATTTGCAAAGCACAAATATTGGTGAAAACACCGAATTCCTCCCCGCGCTGCACAAAGCACTTTGGACTTCACTTACAGGCAAGGTTGGGTTTCACACAGGGCAGTGCCGAGGCTGCTCTGCCATGTGTTAAGTATTTAAAGTCGCTTTTAATAAAAACACATTTTATTACAGTAATTGTTAGCACTGCGAGGGGAGTGTTTGACTTTGTTTTGTTTCCATGGGAACGCATCGCCCATTAAAAATCTACATATTCCATCCCTAAAGGTTTCAGCCGCTCCCTGGTGCCTCATGGGGGACAGAGATGCTCCCAGCCCCAGGAACGAGCCTTTCCCTGGAAGATGCCGAGGGATTAACCCAGTGGCTCCGGCTGGGCCAGGAGCAAGGCCCGGGCCAACATGATTAATCACTGCTCGCGTGCTCTCCGCTGAGCCTTGTAGGGTAACGTGGGACCCAAACTCCTCCTCCTGCCTCTGCACCTCACCAGAACTCATTAGCTTGGGTGCTAATTAGTAACCGTGGCTTAAATTTCCTTTTCTGATCTTAAGGGTTCATGTGGGAGTACAAGGTTTTCATTTTAGTTATTTTTCACTGAGCTCAGCAGTTGGCAGGCCGACAGCAGTAAAAATACATTTCACATAGCCGGTCAGTGGCCTGGAGCCAGTGGCAGGAAATCTGGAATTAAATGTTTCGTGTATCGGGGAGGCGGCATGACTAAGGTAAAACTGAGTCAAAACACAAGGATGGCTTGTTCTAGGATTTTCCCCTCCTCATTTCAAAGGAGTGCCGGCCGAGGAGGCTTTTGGGGGCGGCTGGCGAGGAGCCGGGCAGGAACGCGGGCTGCGAGACCCCAGGGAGCAGCACCGAGCCGAGCCACACCAGCAATTGCCTCTTCACGTAGAGATTTCCGTCGGTTGCAATTTTCACTGAATGTTTTTTCAGTTATCCTGTCATGGTACAACACAATTACCCACAGGATATGATCTTATCATTTGATTATTAGAAGTTTTTATAGCGCAGGAGTAATAAAGCTAATGCAGCTCTCTCAACATGTAAGCAGCCGGCTCACATGCCATGAAAGCAGCCGGCTTAGCCAATTTAAGGTCAATATTGCCCAACACCGGAAGAATGCGATCTGCTGTTAGCCAAATAGTTTAGCAGAATGTGACATGTCTGAAACCAGCACGAGATATTTTTTTTCTTGGTCAAATATTTGCAGTGCAGGTAAGATTTAATCAATCTTTGCGCAAGGAGAGGTAAAGACAACGTCCAAAAAACTGGGTCCAGATACCTCAAATGTATCGTATGTTGGAAACAACAATTATGTTTTCAGTCGCTTTGAACTGTGGCTGTACTTCCCGACAAGGGGGGAAGTACAAAAGTATTCATAAAAAAGGAAAAGAGGGGGAATATTTTGTGGTCTAAAGAATATTTACTTGTAAAGCCTGCGAGAAGACCAAATAAAAGGGTCTTTATCATGATCAAGATTCCAATATTAACATTAATAAAATGTATTATTTATAAGTCAATTAACATAAATAGAATATGTAAGCACTAGTGTATTAAAAAAATCTTTCCACAGGCAGCAGATTTTTAGCAGCATGAGGTTTTTTTTTTTTCCTGGAATAATACAAGAATAACATTTTCCAGCCAAGAGCAGAAACAGTAGGGGAGTCTTTGCTATCACAGGGCTTCTTATTAAATTCAGTCACTGTGAAAAGCCAGTCTTTTTCCTTTTTTTCTTTTTCTTTTTTTTTTTAAATAAAGACAACTTAAAATCAATACAAGTTAGATTAACAAATCAGTACTATACTAATCCTGATTTATTACAATCGGCAATATTAAGTTTAATCACGTATAAACTGCTATTAAAAAAAGATTTTCCTTTAGTAAGTCCTGAATTAAATAATGGTGCAGTGTACCGAGTTTTCAGATCTGCATCATCTGATATTATGAAAAATTCAATGTACTTCTCTGCAGCAGATGTCAGAGGTCAGCAAATCTATTACAGTAATGTAAGTAAGCTGGCTTTCTGCCAACCTTTTTTTAAAAAACACTGAAGCAGATAATTTTATATTTACAAATTCTAAAATCCTCCAGGGACTAAATCTCTTTCCCAACAAAAAGCAGAAACTTCACATTAGAGAAATGTATTTCACAGTATATCAAACATGTCTTCATCATTAGCATTTCATAAAAAGAAAAAAAAAAAAGCCCTTAATCTTTATTAGTCAACATTTTTTCCCAGCTACAGAACTAACAGTACAAGTTCTCATCTGAGCCAGTAACCACTACACGTATTGATTATGCAGAATGAATGACTTTTTTGGCCTGACTCTGCTTCACAGGACACATGAGAGCACATCTATTTATAGGCATGATAAAAAAAATAGTTACAATAATGCAAAGGATCTGAGCAGCCCAGAAAGAGGAAGGAAATTAAATGTTAAGGCTGCCAGTTTCCTCTTTAATTCTCCCTACTGTGTATGGATATGACGGGGCTCTGGGCTGGGGAGGAACCATATGCCCAGGACACACAGGGTGATGGAGGGAAGAAGGCAACTCAGCACAATCCCTACAATATTTTTTTTGTATCGCTGTTTCAGTGTTTATTTTTGTTTTCTTTCTGGCAGAGTAAAATATTTCAGCATGTCTCCCATTGACATCATTGTACTTTCTCCAGGGATCCAAGCCCAACACAAAATAGGATGCATTGGAGCCTTTCAGCCACAAGAATAATCTTGGAAGGCCTTAAAATACCAAAGTCCACTCCTTGGGAGATGTTGCCCCATTTGCATGCTTGGCCAGGTTAAGGAGGCTAATTGCGACAGAAATGGAAAATGATTTAAATTTGCTCCACCACATGAATACAGCGACCAGTTAACCCGTGGAACTCACTGCCAATGGATATCTTGGGGCCAAGGGATTAGTGAGATTATGCAAGGATTAGATGCTAATGTAAATCATGAGAACATTAAGCTGTTAGAGCTTCAAAAATGCTGAAAAGGGACAGGCAGTAGGTCTCTTTAGTGGTTGGAATTTGGAAAACGCTTTCCTCCTGAGCCCTTAAGGCCGTGGTGGCTCCAACTCCTTCCTCTGCAGGCACTACCAGAGCTGGGGGGCAAGACAACCAGTTTTTTCAGTCCAAGAGGGCACCCATCTGCTCCAGGATGTCCTCACAGCAGCCAGGCAGAACTGCCCGCAGCCCCTGCAGCCAGAGGGTCTGAGTGCAGGGCTGGGACAGTCCCTGTAGTGAAAATGGGCCCCTATCAGTAACCTCAGTGAGAAACCTGATTCTTTTCCCCTAGAAAGTCAGTGGCAAAACATTCAGCTGTTTTAAGGGACCAGCAGGAATGCCTGAGCTCTGATCCCAGGAGAAGTCTTGTCTTTTTTACGCTGTTGCTTTTCAAAAGAATAAATCTTCGAGCACTGGTCCAGTGCAGGCAAGGAAAACAACAAGGGAAACCTTCAACAACAATCAGTTGGTGGGGATAGCCAGGAGCAGGAGGCAGCTCTTCTGGGCACTAGTGACACATTCCCAGCAAGGAGGAGAGAGGAATAACCCAAACTTTAAGGTCTGAGCTTGTTTTCCAAAATGGGAATATAAAATACATTCAGGAAATGAAGCAGTGTGTTCCTGAGGTCTGATTTCCCTGGATTGCATTGTACAATGCAGGGGTTATGAAAGCAAGCCTCACGTGCTTTTGTGCAGAACACAATAGCAATGGCTTTATTTGCATTTGTCTGAAGTACAAAACTGGCATGTATTATATCAGCAAAGACAAAATATGCTGGAGTTCAATTTTCTTTCCAAAGAACTTTCCTTCCTTAAAGAAATGGCTCTTTCATCCTTTCAACAACAACTTTCCTCACAGCCCACTGGGAGTGCTGGTGGGTAATGAGAATGGCTTGCTGCTGAAAGGTGGGAACAGCACTGCTCTAAGAGAATTCAAAGACACTCCGTTTTAAGTAAACTGGAAATTAGTGACATTACAAACACAGCTGTTGATTTAACTGCACAGCCCAGCGAGGCAAGCTCAGGCACTCCTGATCCTAGAGCTCAGCAGAGGGAGATGAACAACTCCAGTCTTCTGCCTCTGGCGCAGATTTACGGCATGGAAAAGAGTCAAAGGAAGGGTGGTGGGCACAGAGCAACTTCCCCAGATCACTCTACCAAAACCACTACAAGACTCTATGTAGTCATAGTCACCATTTCTGCATCTAAAGGCACATATGCATTTTGTTTGGTAGGTCCATGCAGTCCCTGCAATGCTTGGTCCCTAGGCTCAGAACAAGCTTACAGATGCCATTTTGCATTGCCTGTGGGGTGCAGGTCTCCTGGCAGGATTTCAAAATCCTGCTGACCCTCCCTGGGAGATCTGAATGACATCTATATTGCAGAAAGCTGAACAAACTATGGGCATTCTCTTTCATGCTAACAAAATCCTAAAGTACAAGGTGGAGTTTCCCAGCATTGCTGGAAAGTCTGAGGGAAAAGACCTTGGTGTTTACTCATTGGTGCCGCTCCTGCAAAAGAGAATGGCACACCTCTCACTGTGCAGCACTCTCCTGGGGCTACTCAGCTCCCAGCAAGGAAAAGGGGCTTGTCCCCTGTGCTGAGTCTGTCCTACTCCTGCATGTCAAGGAATGACATTGCCATGTGTGACTGATTCCAAGCAGTGAGCTGGACTGCTGGGATCCCCAAGCTCGGGGCACTGCAGGGCCCCAGCACCCAGTAAGCGCCAAGGCACACGTGCATGGTGGGCACGCCTGGCAAGGATGTGACAATGCACCCAGCAGCACTGGGCAGCACTCAGCATGCCCCAATTCTGCTGGGACAAACTCCTGGGTGAAAGGAAGGATGTAGGTAGGAAAACAATTCCCCACCAGGAGAGAGATCATCTGCTTGCAGGCACTTAAAGGCACTGCCTGACTGTCCAGCACTTTGCACTCAAGGACTCCCGCTGACTCTAGCACTGGCCAGTAAGTTGCTGAGATTGAAACCCCAGAAATTTTGAAAAAAAAATTACATGTTCTCAGATGTTTTAAAAGGACAGCTAGGGATCTGTTTTAATGGTAAACAATTACATTCCTCTGTCATCTGATACTTTTTAAATTTTGGGGAGGGGGGGAAGCTTTCTGAATTTTCAATAGTTCCTTTGTTAAAGCATCTGTTACTCACATAATTGAAAAGATGTTTGTTCAGTGGTATGCTTGAGAGTACAGTTATTTAATCTTAATGATAAAGCCCTGAGGGCAGAAAATCATAAGTAGAAACCTCTTGTTATTTATCAAAAAGAAAAAAAAACCCCAAACCAAAAACCTAGGAAAATAAAGAGAGAACTGAGGCACCTCATCTATCTTCAGGCTTAAATTTGTGCTTGATGGAAAACTACGGAGACAATTTGCAACTTGTGAAGTTTTCTGGGAGTCTGGGACCAGCTGAAGTGTGAGGGGGGCAGGGAAGTGGGGTGAAGACAAAAATAAAACAAGGAGAGAAAACTGTTGCTTGGTGAGGTTTTTTTTGAGTCAAACAAAGAGCTAGTTGTAGTTTACAGCATGACATAACATTTGATTAATTTTTGCCTGGGGATGTTTTCACACTTAACAGTGTAAATCAAAACCTTCTATTAATTACAATGTGTATAAAAAAGATAACCATAAGCAATTTCATGCAGATGCTATATTAGCCCCCTACTTTTTGTTCCCTCTAACAACTGGCTGTTATTTCCTGCAAAATTCCGCTGAAATGCTTACACGTTATGAAAGTTATCCAAATGCTTTAGAAAACCAAACAGCATTTGCATGGAACACAGGGCTCTCCTGCATATTGAATTACTGCACAATATCCTCAGGGTAGACAGACTTTATGGCTGGTAAAGGGAAACCATGTAAGGGACCTATTTTGACCTGCCTTGTGTTTGTGATCATATATAATTTTTATGTGAGAGATTTAGAAAGAAAAATGGCAGAATGGGCTCTGAACTGTACAAGGCACTGCATCTCCTGAAGTTTAGTCCCCTGGTAGATGTGCAAGTACCCAGGGGCCACACTCACAGCCAGGATAAAACCCTCTGCTGGTCAGTGTCCAAAGTGTGGGCACAGCCACCTGCTGCCCCATTGTGAAGAAATACAACCCATCTCACCTATCTGCTCCCCCTCAAGTTCCAAGTGGCTGCGCCTCTGCAGAATACTCTCCCACTCAGCTGCCTTAACTTAGTGAGAGCACAAGGCCCAATAAATCCCTCTCCAGCTGTGTCTGCCCAGGACAGACTGGTTTTCGAAATGCTAGTAACTTGTGAGGGCCAGCACAGGAGACATGCTGCTGAAGAGCAGGACTTGGGCCATGGAGTTCTTTGGATCCATTCTTGCTGAAGATCCCAAGGGAGCCCAGCCTCCTGCAGCACCCAAGGAGGCCAGGAAGCTACAGGTCTGCAGTACCATGCAGCTGCCTGCCATGATGTCTCCCAACATGTCTGTCCACCAGAGAAGCCAAGGAGAGCTACTGCATGCCACTGCACAGCACAATTCCCCGGCCCATGTGTGTTTTGCACAGCTCGTGCACAGGACTTGCTCTGGAGGAAACCAAGATGAATCACAGCCAGACTTGGAGACAGAAAAAGGTCCCAACAGGTAATTACTAGTATTTCTGTTTTGTTCAATGTATTTTATTGGGAACTTTTTATACCTTGCCAACAATCAGGCTGGGTTTTTTTGTTTGGTTCTTTTTGGGGAGGGAAGGGGGGAGCAGTGGTGTAGTATTTACAAAAAATCCCTAACAACAACGTCATCAGCATTGCAGAAACGCAGCCCACTGCTCATGCCAGAAAGTTAAAGCTGCCGATCATGTGTTTAGTGTAAAAGCGAAAAGAAACCTCAAACCCTGCATGTGGAAACCACATTTGCATTATTAGGGGAAGACAGCACGGGGCAGAGTGCTTCGCAGAAAAGTAGCCGTTTCTGAGGGTTTCCTGATAAGCGACACAGAGATGTAGGGTACTGACAAGGGCTGTGAGAGTTTCAAGGGAACGCTGTAGGCTGAATCAGCTCGTACCAACCACACACACCTCTGGCTTTCTGTGATCGTGAAAGATCATTAGAGGAACGTTAATGAAGACAGTAACGACCAAAACAATGACACCTTATAAGCTCTGTATGGTCCAAGTTGTACACAGAGCAACAGTCCCACGATGGGAAAACATTAAAGCTTTTTATATTAGTAATCATCTGTAACATGAGCAATTAAGTACAGTACTAATGGACTATAGCCAAGAGCCTGGTACTAATATTAAAAACTGACAGAGATGAATAGGTTTGGAAGGAAAACTAGGCTGACAAAGACATTTTTATGAAGTGCTTGGGCCTATTTGGAATGACCCAATCAGAGGCAGGTCCAGACCAGCCATGCCTACAGTGACAATAACGCATTCATTGGCATTACATGATGCCTGCTATGCTTTAAATAAAAACACTCATTGCTTCTACTCAGAAACCTGCACTTTCATTATTATACTCATTAATAAAACAGAAGTTGTCTAACTAATATATAATATAACACTTACTGAAACACTGGCAGCCTTGCCTTATTTTAAAATGAAAACAGTTACTGGAAACAGGAACTGTATTAATGATAAATGAATCAGTTGAAAATGCACACAAAACCTTTCTTTCCCTTTTACCAGAGAAACAAAGAAAACACCACCCCAACTGAAGCACTCTATCTACCTATAGCACACCAGCAGCTACCACCACAAACCCTGCTCCAAACAGCAGGGTGCAGAACAACACATTCCCCAAAACCTTTAAATCTGGCTTTGTTCCAGCTTTTGCCATCCCCCGTACCATGAATCTGCAGCCACATGGTAGCTCTCCAGATGTTATAAACACCTCTAGAGAAAGCAGTATTTCTTCATTGGATTTGGTAGACAGACAATTTTGCTTGTATTTTGTGTTTGGGTTTTGTTGGTTGGTTGGTTGGTGTTAATGGGTTTTTTTTCCTCCCCCTCTTTTCAGCCTTTGAAATGGTGTGTGAAAATCCACCTTGCAAAGGGGAACAGGAGAAGGCAGGAAGGAGGGATGGCATTGGGATATATGTACCATCCCACTCCTCAGCATCCCAAGGATGTCACTGAAAGGTGGCTGCCACCTGAACAGCCTTTATATGCTAAAGCTGATGCAAACAGCCAGTAGCTCCTCTTGGGAGAGAGCTGGTTAACACAATATGGATGCCCTTGAAATCCAGTTGTAGAGATGAATGGCAAGCTAAGTCAAACAGCAGCAGGGCCAGTGAAGTCAGGGAACTGCCTGTTCTGCCTCCAGTAAGCAAGGGAGGGCCAGTGGGACTCAGAAAGGAAGAATCAGGAGATTTACTCCGCATTTGCTTTCCAGATAATTCAATTTCCAGTTTAGCTGTACAGTTTCAAGTTTGAAAATGTATGTGTGTCCTGAATCATGAGCATGTGTATTCCTGCAGTACAGCTCTCATTTTAGATTAAATGTCATCTGAGCACTTTGCCTATAAATGAGCATTACATTTACAGGTGCTGTAGTTACAATTACCAGCTGAAACAAACCATGACAATTTAATTTACTTTTTTTAAAGTCTGAGGCTTCATACAGCTTTCCTGTAGTGGAAAAAGAGCATCTAACACTAGAAAAGTAGAGACTGGATGAGTTACTGAGGTTTTTTGTATACGTGTTTTGGTTTTTCAGACCAGATTTAGCGAAGAATATTTCAGGTAAGCTCAGGGCTAACCTAAAAGTCCTGCAAGATTTTTTCTCCAAATGTCATCTTCTGATATCCTGCCAGGGATGTGGAAAATTAGGTGCTGCCTCATATCAGACCTTATACAGAACTACATGATAGACTGGCATCCATGAACTCAGATTTGAGTTCTTCAGTGTATTAAGACCAATCTAATAATAAACCAGAAGACACTTTGCTCAGACCAGATCAAGTCAAGCAGAACTGCTTTTGGGTAGCCTGGAAAGGCTTTTCAATCTGAAAGACACCGAGACTGTGCAGGTTTTCCAGACAGCACAATGGGTCTTATGGCACTTCAGAGCATACCCAAGTAAGTGCTGAGTCAGTCACACACAGTCTCTATGCATGAGAGTGCAATGCAAGGCTTTTACATATAAAAAACACCCAAACCACTAGCATTGAACACTGTCAGGAAAGCAGAAGAGAGAGACAAGGGTTCATGGAGTATTTGTGAATGGCTCATTTAGTTTTCCACAACTACAAGAGATGTGCTCTCTCAGTGACTCTAGGGTTTCAGCAAGGCTCCCTCTGCAACCCAAACCCACAGAGACCTAATGCTTATGTGTGCCTGGGTCTCCTCTGTCAAATAACATCCCCCACAGAACATCTGGCAAGGGAAAAGCCACACTGCCAGTTGGAAACCCATCAGCTGGCTTGGGTGCAAGAGGAAGCTCTGAGACTCTGAGGGCTATAATGATGGGGGTGGAAGAGCTGAATACCCACAATCTGATGAGTCAATAAAACAACCTATAACATTTGTCTGCAACATGAAGGCAGGGAAAAGCCCCATCTGACATGCACAGCAACTCACTCACGTCACTCTGCTGCTTGGCTCAATCTCCAGAAAGCTTCTAACATTTATAATGGCATTCATTACATGCAACTCCTCTGTGCACCCAAGCCCTTCTGCTGGAGATGGCCCCTGTAAATGAGCATGATCAAATCCCCCACCCTCTATGAGGATGGCAGGATCTCTCTTTGAGAGGCTGACACATCAGGCACTAAGATAAGGAGAGAAAGTGCCCACTGAACACAGCTCTGCTGTGCCACTTCCTGCACGGGCAAGTACAATCTCTTCCTGACCCCAACAAAGTGACTTGCTTATGCCCAGGAACAAGAGACTGAATTTTACTTATCTGAGCCGCAAATTGCTGAGCTTTTATTCATATTTGCTTGTCTAAGGAAAAAAAAGTAAAACCACAGAAGAAAAAAAAAAAA